>APFE031167858.1:0-19292 GCA_000404065.3 Pinus taeda | reverse complement strand
GTCTTAACATCTAATTGCTGTAACTCCAAATCAAACAAAGCCACTAATGCTAACACAATTCTAATTGAAACAATTTTAACCACTGGTGAAAAAATCTCATGAAAGTCTATGCCAGCTTTCTGAGAAATCCTTTTGCAACCAGCCGAGCTTTGTACCTGTCTTCCGTATCATTCACACCCCGTTTCAGCTTGAACACCCACTTGCATCCCACAGTTTTCCTGCCTTTCGGAAGCTCCACCATATCCCATGTGCCGTTTTTACTCAAGGCCATCATTTCTTCCTTCATGGCTGCTTTCCATTTGTCACTATTTGAACCTTCTACAGCTTCCTGATAACACAAAGGTTCATCATCATTAGTGATCAAAGCAACTGAATCATCATACCTTCTCGGACGGCGTTTGATCCTTGTCGATCTCCTTAAGGATGTTTCTAGTGCTTCCACAATTGGCTGTCTATCCTCTGTAGGAACTTCTTCATGATCGTCATCTGAAACCTGTTCATGACCTCCATCTGAACCCTATTCATGACTAGAATCTGAACTATGGTCGTTATGACTATCATTAGAAATGCTGTCAAACTGAATATGCTGGAAATCAGATACATCATCCTGTTTCAATCTTCTATCTACATCTAACTGTACAAGAGAGGATTCATTAAACCTTACATCTCTGTTGATGATGATTTTGTGGGTAGTAGGATCCCATAATCTAAATCCCTTTGTTCCATCACCATACCCAACAAAGACATACTTTTTCGATTTCGGATCTAATTTAGTTCGCTGATGTTTAGGCACTAGAGCATATGCATCACAACCAAACACTCTGAGTTTAGAATAGTCACAAGGGTGTCCTTTCCATACTTCTTGCGGAACCTTGCAGTCTATTGCCGTTGATGGAGATCAGTTTATCACATAACAAGCAGTTGCCACTGCTTCCGTCCACAACTCCTTCGGCAACCCGGCGTTACTCAGCATACACCTTGCTCCCTCTAGAAGAGTCCTGTTCATGCGTTCAGCAACTCCATTTTGCTGAGGAGTATAAACCGTGGTCTTATGTCTCTCGATCCCTGCATCCTTGCAATAGCTGTCAAACTCTTTGGAAGTAAACTCAGCACCATTGTCAGTCCTTAAACATTTTATTGTTCTACCAGTGTTGTTTTCTAAAAATGCTCTAAACTGCTTGAAAACTAAAAAAACATCAGACTTCCTTTTCAACATGTAGACCCACACTTTCCTACAAAAGTCATCAATAAACAATACAAAATATAACGAACCACCATATGAGGTTGTAGGGGCTGGACCCCAGACATCTGAATGGATATAGTCAAGTATTCATTTACTAGTATGTTTGCCTGTTTTAAAATTTTGTTTACTTTGTTTTCGAAACAGACAATGCTTACAGAAATCTAACTTTCCAGACTTTAGATTTGGAAGTAATTTGCGATCAGCCAAAATTTTTAACCCTCTTTCACTCATATGCCCCAACCTTTGATGCCATAAGTGAATGGAACTACTGTCATGTTCAGACACCATAGACACATAATTTGACCCTGTACCTCCTTCTAACTTTAATAGATTTCCTACCTTCTTAGCTTTCATAACTAGTAAAATATCTTTGTAAGTTTTCATTACTCCACCTTGAATTACAATTTTATATCCATTTGAATCAAGTGCTCCTAATGAAATCAATTTTTTTCTTAAATCTAGTACATGCCTCACATCAGTTAACATTTTAGTTGTCCCATAAAACATTTGCAGTTGTATACTCCCAATCCCCACAATATTACATGTTACATCATTACCCATGTACACAACTTCATCATTAATTGATTTATATGTCTTAAACCATTCTTTATGAATACACATGTGGTTTGATGCACTGGAATCTAACAACCAATGTTGATCATGATTTTACACATTAACTGATAATACTTCATCACTCATACCTAAACCAGATGCCGAACCTGTATCTGTCGTATTTGCCTCCTTCTTCTCTGTCGAAGAATCTGCTTTAGAAGTTTGCTGCTGTCGCTTCCAGCAGTCCTTCTTTAAATATCCTGATTTGCCACAAAACCAACACTTTACCTTACTCTTCTTCCCATTCGACTTTGAACCTGAGTCGCTCAGCCTATTGGAGCATCTTTCTTTCGAACGACCTCTAACCATCATAGCTTTGGATGTAGCGGTTTCTGAATGCGACCTTCTCCTTGTTTCTTCCGATAATAAAGATGCAACTACATCATCAAACTCAATAGTTTATGATGAACTAAGACTTATAGAAGTAACAAAATGATACCATGACTAGGGCAACGAACACAATAAACTAATAGCTTTATCCTCGATTGAATTTTTACTTCTATACATTGCAATTGCACCAGAAGAATATTAAAAGCATTTAAATGATCAGCAATCGATATACCTTCCTTCATTCGCAAACTGTACAACTGTCGCCTCAGGAGAATCCTATTGGTTAAGGATTTGGTCATGTACAGTTTCTCCGATTTCGTCCACAAACCAGTAACTGTTGTCTCCGACACGATATTAAACAGGACATCATCAGCCAGACACGGTCGAATAGCATTTATTGCTCTTTCATCCATCTCGGCCCACTCATTATCTGTGATGTTGTAAGGCTATTTAGATTTTCCCAACAACGCCTTTGCCACACCATGTTGGACAAGTAGATCGTACATCTTCACCTTCCAGATCTCGAAATTATTTTTGCCATTAAACTTCTCAATTTCAAACCGGGCACTCTGAGTTTTCGCCATCTTGCTTAAAACACACAATCTCCAAATCCAACTTTTAAATACCAAAAGTTAATATATATATACAAAACTGCCTATGCCTTATATTACACTGCCTTTGCTTTTAAAAAAAAAAATCTGTGCCATTGTACCATACATTCACATACTTCAGGAATTCATGGCACAATTTTTATGATATGAATAACTGACATTGGCTCATGAATTCACACACAAAAAATAGAATTCAATGCAGAACATATATCAACGCTAAAAAAACAACGTAATCTACTTGAGCTCTGACTACATTAGCAGATACGAGGGTGATCTATTGAATGAGATCAAGGGCATTCTGTACCAGCAGTCGACGTACATCTGGGAGTGGGAAAACAACGGCGAGGCGGCCACATGGTGGATCGGAGCCGTCCCGCATTATGTCCGCCTCACTGTCGGCTTCGCCCCCTCTAACTTTGCTCCGCCTGGCAGCGGCAATAGTTGGGAACAGAGCTTCGAGATCATTGCTAGGTTTCTCCAATACTGTGACACCGTTACCCCTAGTTTCTTTGGGTGGATGAATGCGAGAGTAAAAAATGAATGGAATCTGGGACTCTTCAAGGATGTCACTTGGCCGTACTTCAAGGACTCGTTTGGCAATTGGCGGCATCAAGAAAACAACAGATCAGAGCTTCATAATGTTGAGCATGGTGATGGTGGGAAGAATGAAATCGCAGGCGCCATATCACAGGTTTCAGAAGATGGACGATATGAAAGTGATTCTTATTCACACCTCCATGCAGACTTTAATATGTTGGCGCTTCAGCCATTACACACACCCGGAGCCATTAATCCCACTATCACACAGTTTCAATAGTACAACAGTTCAACGCACAGTTCTGCAAACGCATACCAAGTCGGTCAGCGCACAAATAGTCTATGCGAGACTTGGGCCCGCCACTCCTCCGCTGCGCAGCTCTGATACCAATTGTTAAACTAACAGTGCACAGGGAAAAGCATAGACAGACTCAGCAATACAATCATACAAAAATGACACAGTCATTAACGTGGCTCACCCAACCGATCTAGGCTACGTCCACCAAACATAGGCATCGACAATCTTTATTATCAAAGAGGAGATTACAAAATAATCAATTTCCTCACAAACTCTCACTCACCAATATCTGTACGGGCATGTATTTTATAGCCAAGAGAATCTAACTGACTCATAAATCCTCTCACAACAAATATTGAATGCATTAACTCTTTGCCAACTACCTAGAGCTAATATAGCAACAAATCCTATTGTTGTCACACATTAGAGATTTTTGCCTACTTTGTGAAAACAGAAAATCTCAACATTTGACATTCAAAACAAGACGAGTTGGTGGATGCCTTATCGAGTCACAAAGGTGTTTAGTCCATATGGGCAAGAAGCTCTACATGTGACCATGTGACCATAAAAGAAGACGAAAAGAGTTAAGAGCTTCCAAGAATCTAGATAGATATAATATAGTGTTTTATTAATTTATCACATTACAATTTTATATAATTTGAATAGGTTAAATAATTAAGAATATGTATAATAAGTCACATGTTTAACAAGACCAGAAAAATAAAATATATATGTTTTTATAAATTTCACAGTTAAATTACTGTGCTAAAATAAATCCCTTGTTTCCAAGACAAACAAATCTGGTACACTCATTTTAATACCTGGATTGACCATAAACTTAAAAGTAAATAATAATAATAACTATTATTTTCTACATTTTATAATTGGGAACATATGTTTATGTGGTGTATCGAATTATGTGTAATACACATTGACATTTTTCCATGTCATTATTATTATTATATTATTATTGTTGGTCCAAACTCATAAAAATATGGCATCACGTTGATTGGAGTGACCTGAGGGTCGACTTGTTACCAAAAATATGAGATGTTGCTCATGAAAACACTGGAAAGTAGCTTCTCATTCGCAAAAAGCAGCAGACAGACGTAATGGGCGATGATCGCAACAACCTATTTACGCGGTTGCCATATAGGATAGAAGGAAGCATCACGTTAGAATTTTTTTCATTTTTTTTTCTAAATATTAACCTGTATTCACTTTTAATAATAGTCTGTGATTATTGTTAATAATAATAATATTTGTAAGTTGATTGTAGATTTTTCAAATATTTGGGAATGAGACGGACATGATAGTGGTCAATTTTTTGACAAGTTGATGTACATCAAATTCTAGAATATTAGGGACTTTGCAATCGACTTAACCTCAAAAATTGTATATTATAAAATTGTTTTTATTCCAACGTGAAAAACCAATTAAGATTTTCCCACTATTTGATAACAAATAATAAGATTTTCCCACTATGTTAAAAAAATACTGTTTAAATACTTCTTAAAAAGTTAACCTCGGCTCTGTTACTTTACACGATTGGTGATTGTCCAGTTTAATAGGGATTCGAAGATTGATAGGTGTATAGATTTATCGTTTTGAAACGATCTAACAGCTTTGGGGAATAGGAATATTGCAAATGAATATTTCACATTGACGGATTAATATATGTCACGGAAGTATGTATGAGTGGATGAGTGGTTTTGGAGGTAAGATTTCATGGTTCTAAAAATATTCTTTTTGAAATATGAAATTGATAGAAATGTTTGAATTAGCTATTTAGTTTAATTTTATGTATTATATTAAATTAAATGTTTAATTATTTATTTTAGTTTTAGGTGTATTATATTTAGAGATAAATTAAATATTATTTGATATATCATATTTTAAAAATTAAGATTAAATATATATTATATATATATATTATTTTTTTTTTATGTGTGAATTTTATATTGAATATGAAAAAATTATACATTTCTTTTTATATATAGAAAGTATAAAGTATTCAGCATGTAATTTTTTTTTTTTATTGTTTTTATAGGTTTTTAAAGAAATTGAAGTTTTTATAAAATAATTTTATTTCCACAATAAAGAAGTTTTTGTTATTATGATAAATTCTGAAAACTTAAAAATTCAAAATATTTTATTTTCAATTAAATAATTACTTACTTTCTAAATAAATTTCATATCGCTGAATTACTTTATTCACTGACTTTCTAACCAACCAATTTGATATCAAATTATTTTATCTATAAAAAAATATTAGAATATTTTATTTATTTTAACATTAAGATATCATTTTTGTTATAATATATTTTCTCATACCATTTCTCAACTTCAGGTTCTACCTAAAGAATTTCAATCACTTCGGGAGTCTTTGACGTCAAATAATTTCCCATTATTCAATGTGGTAGATATAAAAAATGTTTTTTTTCTTAAATATGTGAATTAAATCTATAAAATAGGTACAAGTTCAAGGCCTTTTTGCAAAGCTCTTAGATATAGATTTGCTATTAGACTTAGTACATAGGGTAAATGATATAATTTAGTATTTCTTTTTATAGTATTTAAATTAACTTCCATTGTTACTTTAAAGCTTCAACACAATAAGGTTCTATATTATTTTATATGGTTAAATAATTTATATTCAAAGTTTGAGTGAGGATATTTGATTTTGTAACATCAAATATTATGAAGGTTTTATATCATTTCATATTGTTAAATAATTTATATTTAAAGTTTGATTGAGGATATTTGATTTTGTAACATCAAATATCATGAAGAAATATTATAGATTATTATGCATTACACAATATCATAGAAATGCAAATTTATTCATTAATTATGAAAGTAAAGATTTTGAAATTAATTTCTCACTAAATTAAGATTAAACAAACATTCCCCATTTAAACCTAGCTTGGGATAAACAACTATCTTAATTTTTTTTTTTTTTTAATAAATTTGGTACATTCCAAATAAAATATTAGTTTAGTTTATAATAAAAATTGGAATCCACTTTACATATGGTAAAGTAAACTAAATGACTATTTACATACATACTTTAAAAATAAACTATTTTTAAGGCAGGTTAATAGTAAAACATTATGTAATGTAATATGTTGTAATATGGTGTTATGTGATATAATCTAATATTATGTTGATTCGGTCAAACTATTTAAAACCTCAAGGATAAGTGTATAAAAAACTAAAATTATGATTTCGATGCTCAGAATTTGTACATTAGAGTTTAAACCTTGGTTGGGAGGGTCATCCATAAGCTTTTACAAAAAAAATGGTTTAAAAGATTTAAGAGTTGATGCTCATATATTCCCTCTATTTTCACTTCTAGATTAAATATACAAGAATGACACGAAGAAGAATTTATTTATAGACCTCTTCCCTCATAAGAAAAAAAATCAATTGTGATTGGTCTTCTACTAAAGCTTGAAGCAATCAGAAACTTGGATGACTCTCCTACAATCTATGGCTATACCGAATTCTTTGTTGTCATCGTCACTACATGTTTTATTAGTTCCCTCCCACATGACCATTTGCTTACTTTTCCCACTATTTTAGTCTTTTTTTGTTGAGACTTATTGTAATTGATTTTATTGCAGATGATAAAAATGACGCTTGGGATATTTTGAAAGTTGCATATGAAGGTAATGATACAATAAGACTATTAAATTGCAGACATTGAGAACTTAGTTCAAAACCAGGAAGATGACTGCAACAACTAATGTTGATCAATTCATGACTAGAGTGAAGCGCATCATCAATCAAATTAGGCTTATTAGGGAAACTATTGCAGATCAAAATATCTTTGAAAAATCTCATGAAAGTCTACCAAAGAAATTTGAAATTGTTATAACAACTATTTCGGAGTCAAAATATCTTACAACTTTGCTAATAGATAAGTGGACTAGATCATTTGTCACATGAAACGCGACTTAACGTGGGAAAAGATTCCATGAAACAATATTTTGGGGCACATGTATCTCTCAGTCGAAGCATCAGTAGAACATATAGAGGAAAGAAAAAGCAAGCTAGAGGTAGAGGAAAATCTACATAACATCAAGCCATTGCCGAACTAGTTTAGCATCAGGGTACATCATAATTTCATACACATTTCTTTTTGGATTGATACCTGGCATTCTTCATAAGACAAGGAAAAAAGATCTTTGAATTCTTAGAATAGGGCTTTATAGGTCTTGACCTCATCAAGAAAGCAAGATGCATCGATATGTAGATTTTCGACAATGTCAGGTTTAATTGAAATGTTGAGAGGGATAGTCTCTTTAATGTTATACAAGTTCTTTTGGGAATAAAAAATGTAGATGGATGTGAAATTTTTAGATAAATTAATGATATGGGGTTGATAAAGTTCACTAATATTATCATCGAAGGAATCTAGCAAGGAGGAATGGTGATGATGGTTATTCCATGGTGGATCGTCCAACATTATGACCTCCATGATGCTCTCATTGGTGGAAAACATACGAGAGAAAGGATTAGACTACGTACCATAATCTAAATAATGATCAACCCAATTGATCGGAGAGGAAGGATTAGAACAAGCTACACAAGCCGAATAGATGGTGTCATAGTAAAGCTCAATGGGGCTAAGCAGCATACAGTCACCAAAGCTCTTGATATTAGATTGATCTTGTAGTACCCATGGATCAACTGGAGAAGAAAAAGAAGATATCATATTAATATAGGCAACCGAAGTATATTTTTCGGGAAGTGAGGGAGGAAGAAGCGAAAATGTTCCCATAAGAGAGGAATCCTTAAGCATTCCAACCTGAACATGTTGATATGGGTGGGGGGTTTCCTCCATGATAGGGACACTTCTAGTAACTGAAGAGTCAATGGAAAAAAAATGAGTTGATTGATGGCTACGATACTTCCTTTACGAGGAAAAGCAATCATTCTAAAATTTGTGGAGACAATTGCATCCATGGAATAGACCCACATATGACCTAGTAGAAGATTATGATCTAGAGGTCCGTCGATAACTTCGATTTCTACTGATACAATATTGTCACCTAATTCTTCTTATAGAGAATTCAAAATACCAAATGGTTTATATGTTCTTCCATTAAAATATTTTAGAGTGGTTGGTGAGTGACTTAATTTGGTAGAACCAATAGTCTTCCAGCAAGACATGGCCATAATACAGGATGAGGCTCCTCTGTCTAGAATGGAACGATGGATATTATTACCATGAACAACAACCCAAATCATGAAATTTAATTGATCCGGAAGTCGATGTGTATAGTTCTCATGGTTAGAAACTATTAGGCTGGAATCTGAAGGATCAATACGTCAAATTGCCGAAATAAAATCCTTCTTTTGAGTGTGAAAATTTTGCAACACCTCAAGAGTTGACATAATTAATGGGGCTTGAGTGAAATCCTCAAATATGTTATAGTTTTGAGTAGATATTGCGTGAGGGTCGAATGTCGATTTATGGATAATGCCCTTGCGAGGCTTGATCATTACTTCATTACGTACAACATTTGGAGTAGGATCTAATGGTGATGTGGTTGAATAGGTAGGTTGATTAGTAGCCTAACCCTTCGAGGGATTCACATTACCATAGTCCTTATTTTCGGTGGCCTAAATAAGAACATTTTTTGGCTTCGTAGAGAAAAGCATCAAAATCGAGTTAGAGGAAGCATGATCCCTAGCAATCATATTGATCTATTGATTCAAAAACGGGTCGGTCAACACACTAAGTGTAGCAGATGCTTTAAGGAATTAATAATTTGATTCAACTCCACCAAGTCCCAACAATTACTAGTGAAATTCTCCTCATTAGAGATCAAACATGGATAACAAGGTATTTTGTTTTCTTTAGAAGTCTAATTATTTTTTTTACCTCATGGACCATTGTCTTTATTCTTATTATCTTTACCTTTCTTCTTACTTCCTGGTTGCAAAGATTTTCCTTTGGATGATTGAACAACATTGATGGAAGTAGAAGCTTCATGAGTGGAAGGAGAGATGTTATGAAAGTAGCTCACAAAAAGATAGAAAAGATAGATCAACGCCTTAGAAATAAACCTCTTTGAGGTGGCAACCTCCTTGGCATTACATAAATGAAAAATTCTTGGATGATACAAATGACAAGACTTCCTCTCTATATATAAGAGTCTGAGGGGTCATAATATAATTAGAGCCAACCTAACAATAATAATGTAAGGGCACAAGAATAACAATATGGGGACTACATGGGCACAACAATATAATAAGGTGGTTTACTAATAAGAATAAGGGGTTACACCAGTAGTATAGTGACCTAACATGCCCCTCTCCTTTAAAAAGTGTTGTCCTCAACGCTTGAGTAGTTCATGATTCTTATGTATAAAATTCTTGTCCTCCCATTTGGAATCTTAAGTGTTTAAGTTCATCCACTTGATGAGACACTCTAAAATTGGTCGATTTCGTAGCTATTGGGTTATTGTTTCTGTGACTTCTCCAGGCTCCAATATGATTTTTCCTTCCTCGTCAAGTTCTGGCAATATTGTTTGAACTGGGATCTTATAAAACTTTTGAATTAGTGGCCACACTTCTTCGTCCTTCTTCCATTCATCCCTTGCTTCATTTATCCAATTTGGTTGGATAATAGAAATAGTATAAAACAATTCTTCCACATCCTCATCCTTTCTTGAGAGTGCATATGCAACAATATTTTGCTTCCCTTTTTTGTAGATGATTTCAAAGTCATAACCCAACATATTTGTGACCCATTTTTTATGTTCTTCTAAAGATAATATTTGTTCTAAAATGTATTTAAGACTATCATGATCCGTTTTACCTTGAAGTGTCTTCCAATTAGGTAAGTTTGCCATTTCTTAGGTGCATGTAGTATTGCCAACATTTCCTTCTCATAAATAGCTTACTTGAGATGTAGCCGCAAAAATAACCAATCGCCTACATCAAGACTTCTTTCACTACAATGTTGATCTTCCCTTTGTTTCATTCGATTCTGCACCAAAGTGGCGTTATCCTTTAAATGTTGGAGAACTCGTTGTTGATGCTCGATCTGATCTTTCACTGCTTGAATCTTTTTCTTCTTCATATGTCCTTCTACCCTAAGAGTTTGAGGAGTTGTAATTTCTTCCAATGCATTACAAGATATGGTTGGATTGATTTCTTGATGCTTGATGTGATCTTTCACTTCTTGAACATTTTTCTTCTTGATATGTCCTTCTATCTTAATAGTTTGAGCACTGGTAATTCCAGCCAATGCATTACATGATATGGTCAGATTCATTTCTTATTTATCGATGTGATCTTTCACTTCTTGAACCTTTTTCTTCTTGATATGTCCTTCTATCTTACAAGTTTCAAGAGTGGTGATTCTTGCCAATGCTTTACAATGTAAGGTCGGATTCATTTCTTTTTTCTCTGAGGTTAGTTACTGGTGTATATCCTCTTCTTTTGATGTTTCTTGATCCTTTTCTTCCTCCTCTTCATTATCTATGTAAAATAATTTCTTCTCATCACATTTATGACCTTTAGTGTATTAGCTATCATAATTGTAACAAAGCCTTTTTTCTATTTTTTCTTCCAATTATCGTCGTGTAAACCTCGTAGGTTATGGAAGGCCAGGAGAAAAAACACTTCAATAATTATCATCGTGAGTGGTGGGATTCCATGTTTCCATAATTTCACTTTCAATTTTTCTTGCCAACTTGAACTCATTCTCCAATGAATCAGGTTCCCAAAGACGAACCTCATGTTGAATGTTATCCTTTAAAGTCCCTATGAAGATATCAATCCTTTGCTTCTCTAGAATATCATTTACCCTTATATTCAATTTTTGAAAGTCCTCAATGTGCTCTACCATTGAACCCTTTTGTTTGAGATTTATCAATTGGCTAAATAAGGTGCTGCTCTTGGTATCCTCATAATGTGCTATCATTTCCACTGTGAAAATTGACCACGTGATAAGTGGTTTACAAGAACAAAGCCCTTTATACCATAAAAATTTATTTGGTTCTAAATAATTAGATGAAATACATACCTCTTGTAACAGTGGTACACCAATTAGATCAAAATATTTCTCCATTTGTAGTATCCAATTTATCGAATCCTTGCCATCAAACTTCCTCATATCACTTTTTCTTGATTATGTGAGCTCGACCTTGAAACGATCGTAACTTTGTAATGTCGAATATTCTAGTTCTAAAATCACGACTTGTAGTAGCCCTCCACATCCTCCTTCCAATGTCACCAGTCTAACTGAATTTGGATTCTCAAAGAAAGACTTATCCACAATCTCCCAAGATAGCTTAATTATATACCTTTTTAGAAGAGTGAACTTGTATGAATTACCATGTGTTGTTGTTTCAACCTTAGGATTTGAAAGGTATACATAGAAAACTACGGCCTGTCCTCTTTTTGTATCTTCTTACAATATTTCAATCTGGTGCTCAGAATGATAGTTATGATAAGTTTCCGAAGGTCACCTGTTTAGAATGTAATTCAGCAGTCTGCAAAAACTCTAACTTCCTCAGATTATATCTCTGAAACTGTAGCAAGACAAGATCTGAAATTCGGTCTGGAGCTTCACCAAGTGTTCAGTTCAAATGGGTTTTAATTTTAGAGTCTGAACATTCGTAGAAATAATATTATATCAAAAATTCGACGATGATCTGTTTGAGATGAAATTCTGGAGCTTGCAAAAACCCTAACTTCCTCAGTTCACATCTCCGAAAATATAGTGAAACAAGACCTGAAATTTAGACCTATGGTTCTAAACGATTTCTTCTCAAATGGATTTTTTTTTTTCTGAAACATTGCAGAAAAAAGTTATAGTGAAAATTCCACGGTGACCGGTTTGGAGCAGTGAAACCCTAGAATCTGAAGCTCTGATTCAAAATCTTATGAAACCAGCTCACAAAAAGATAGAAAAGATAGATCAACGCCTTATAAATAAGCCTATTCGAGGGGGCAACCTCCTTTGCATTACACAAATGAACAATTCTTGGATGATACAAATGATAAGACCACCTTTCTATATATAGGAGTCTAAAGGGTCATAATATAATCAGAGACGACCTAACAATAATAATTTAAGGGCATGAGAATAACAATATGGGGACTACATGGGCACAACAACATAATAAGGGAGTTGTACTAATAACAATAAGAGGCTACAGTAGTAGTATAGGGACCTAAAAAGGGCTTTGAGCACTGAAAACAAGAATTGAATGAGATGATTTACTCGTCGATTGTCGGCTGGTAGAACCAATCACGACATAAGTATCATGTAATTATTTACTAGCATTTTGAGAAAGAGTACCAATTGTTGGCTTGTAGAACCAATCACGACATAAGTATCATGTGATTATTTACTAGGATTTTGAGAAAGAGTATCGACTGGTCATGGAGAATCTGGTATCTTATCATAAAGCATACCATATTAGGTATAGATGAGATCCAAGTATTGGGCACAAGTAATCACCTGCTCTTTGGTTACGAGTCCACCTTGTTGAAAAGTGTAATTAGGTTCAATCTACATAATGAAATGTGTAATTGTGATTTTATGTGATTAATGCAATGAAGAAAAATAAAATTATTCTTGTAACACTTCTCTTATCGGTTTCATGAGAAAGGAATTTAATTTTTAGTTAAGGCTCCCATCGTGAGCCCTTAAGATTGCTCATGAAGTCAAATTGAGTCAATGTCATGTATGAAGGACCCTTCATGGGCATGTTACATTAGTATATACGTAAAATGAAAGAGTTAAAAGGAACTTCAAGGTCAAGCTCAAGCACTTCCATCAGGTTAGCCTTAAATGAAATAATGAAGGTACACCAAATGACATGTCAACCTAGAAAAATATCTAGTCGACTCATTTCTTATGGAGAACCACTATAATAGGAAGCTTGGCCTCCATTTAGAACTGATATTTTCGGTCAAGGACAAGTATACAATAAGAAGTGCAAGAATAACTTGGGAAAGAGCCTCATAACTAAAGAAGAGAAGAAAAGTAAGAGAAAAGTCTATGGTATCGTTTTTTATTATGTTTTGGGTTGAGTACAATCCACACATGCAAAGTATAGGTGTTCTCTATTGCAGAAAGAACCAAGCTATTGAAGTCACTTTCAAAGGTCAATCCAAGGATAAATCCATTTGAAGGATCAATCTAAGTTAAGGAGGAATAGTTTTCATATCCAAGTGAAGAAGTTTGATAGAGAATATGTCTCTCAAACACTATAACTAGGGTTTCTGAATTAGGACTGAAAGTTGTAGGTTTGTTCCTAGGATCGAAACTTTGAAAGGAAAAAGAGGAGGAAGAGTTAAGAAGTTTGACTACTATTGACTCAAGGAAAAAGGAATGCATCAAGGAAACTTTGTTAGTTGGTCTTGGGGAGGAGAATAGTTCAATGGTATTGGTCTTGGTATTCATCAATTAAAGTGTCCACAAGAAGAATAATTCATTCGGGTTTTCCTCTCAAGTATCAGAGGTTTTGGCCTTGGCTAATCGGCTATATTCTATGTCTCTTGTCTCTTTTTTGTTTATGCATTGATAATTTTTTGATGAAGAATAAAACTATAATAATCTAATTCAAATCCATTTATTTTCCACATTTAAATATCATTTTTGTTAGTAATATATTTTCTAATACCACTTCTCAACACCATGTTCAATCTAAATAATTTCAATCACTTAAGGAGTCTTTGACATTAAATAATTTCCCATTATCCAATTTTGTAAAGCTAAAAAATGGATTTTTTTTTTTTTATATAAATATGTGAATTAAATCTATAAAATAGGTACAAGTTCAAGGCATTTTTGCCAAGCTCTTCGATATACATTTGATATTCGACTTAGTACATAGGTTAAATGATATCATTTATTTTTTATGACATTTAAATTAACTTTATAGAACATGCTATTAGCTAACTGGCTCTAAATCTTATTATAGAGTTTTAACACAATATGATTTATATTGTTTAATATTGTTAAATAATCTATATTCAAAGTTTTATTGAGGACATTTGACTTTGTAATATCAAGTATTATGAAGAAATATTATGGATTACATAAATTATGAAAGTAAGTATTTTGAAATTAATTTCTCACCAAGTTAAGATTAAAAAACATTTCCCATTTAAACTTGGCTTGGGATAAATAACTATCTTAGGTAAAAAAATAAAAAATTAAACGAAATTTCTACCTTCCAAATAAAATATTAGTTTAATTTATAATGAAAATTGAAAACCAGTGTACATATAATCAAGTGAACTAAATGACTTTTATATACATAAATTAAAAATAAAATATTTTTACACCATCCTAGTAGTAAAACATGATGTAATATAATATGATGTTATGTGATATAATCTAATAATATGTCGATTCAGTCAAATTATTTAAAGCACAGTGGTTAAGTGTACAAAAAACTATGATTTCGATGCTCAGAATCTATACATTAGATTTTAAACACTGATGGGTCATCGATAGGCTTTTACGAAGGAATGGTTTAAAGGGTTTAAGAGTTGATGCTCATATGTTCCCTCCATTTTCACTTCTGGATTAAACATATGAGAATGGCGTGTACGAGAGTGTGTTTATAGGCCTCTTCCTTCATAAGAAAAAAAATCAATTATGATTTTTCTTCTACTAAATCTAGCGTGAAGTAGTCGGAAACTTGGATGACTCTCGTACAACCTATGGCTATGCAGAATTCTCTGTTGTCATCGCTACTACAGGTTTTATTAGTTCCCTCCCACATGACCATTTTCCTACTTTTCCCACTATTTTAGCCGTGTTTCACTAAGACTTATTCTAATTGATTTTGTTGCATATGATAAAAATGATGAAATCGAGGAAATATTGAGTGAGATTGACATGAACATGACGTATGGGTCATTATTGGAGTTTGGTAGAAGGGATCACTAGCCGTGTGCAATTGGATCCTATCAAATTAAGGGCTTTCTTAAAAGGGCTAGCATATTTCCCTCCTGAAGGGGAAATATGGGAATGCAACTCTTTAGGGTTTTCAGTTATGGTTTTTGAAGGGCAGTTTGAAGAGGTTTGAACTTGTTTTTCTGTAGTTAGTTCATTTAATAAGTCCATAGAGAAACTTTTACGAGGTAATGGATTTAAAAATTTAAGCATTGATGCTCATATATTCCCTCCATTTCTAGTTGTGTATTCAATATACGAGAATGACACCAACAATGGCCCTCTTCCCTCATACAAAGAAGATCAATTCTGTTTTTTTAGAGGTAGTTGAAAACATAAATAACTATCTTACAATGTAGGGCGATACCAAATTCTCTGTTGCCTCCATCGCTACATTTTTTTGTTAGTCCCATCTTACGGGAATTTTTCTTGCTTTTATGGAGAGAATTGACCTATTTGTTTCATGTTTGTCTGTTAGGTGGAGTTTGAATTTAGTTCAGTTGCTAGCTGAGTCTAGTTGAATCTTACTCAAGTTATTTATTGTTGTTGTTACATTGTCTTTTTTGTACTTTATTTAACTATTAATTAATAATAAGAAGAGTTGTTAACTCCCTTTCTATATTTGAGTTCATTCTTGTTCATGTTTTCTCCCACTTAAGCTTTGTCATGGTATCAAAGTGAAAGGTTGCATAAAAGCCCTGGACAGAAACATTTGAAATTGTGGAGAACAAGAACTTGAGGAGGAGAACAAACTTGCTAGCTATTTCCAAGCTAGTGAAAGCCAAGAACAATCACTATACGTTGATCTCAAAGAGAAAGTTTAATTTTTTTATATAATTTTTTCTTAATGAGGGTTTTTATTAACGCACTTTAGAATAGCGGTCATGCTATATCACACCACTTATACGCTTTATGGACTAACATGCCTCTCTTAACGTAGGCCACAACGACTCAAATTTAAAAAATGGAACAAAATACCGGGCCACAAAATTCTACAACTTCTAATTAAAAAAACAGTAAAGCATGAAAGGAGCATGAATTCAATTGGGAACACAAGGCCAAAGGCAACGTAAATTATTTGCAGTAGAAAAGGAAACACGAATTGTTTATTTTCTTCAAAAATGTTTTCTTTTAAGGAAATATTTTTTTTTTAGTTTTTTTTTTTTAAGGTGATTCACTAGAAAAAAAGGTCTATTGTGTTATATTAAAAAATGTTCTATTCAAGTTTAGAAAAAAACGAGATTCTCATAAAGAAAAAAACGAGATTCTCATAAAGAAAAAGGGTTGTTACTTCATTTAAAAGGGATAAAAATTAGATTTCTTCTCTGTTGAATACTTTTTTGCAAGCCCTAGATTGTTAGGATACACTCCAAAATAGATATTTAGAGAAAACCAAAGAAGCATTAGTAGACATAAACAATAATTAGAGGAACACAACTACCAAAATGAGAAAGAAATATCATCGAGTGAAATGTTGGATCCAAAATTCCATTGATGACTTGATCTTTTATAAAATAACTAATGCATCAATTGCAAATGAGGCTTGGGATATTCTCAAAGATGCATATCAAGGTAATGATATTGTGAAGACAATTAGCTTCCAAACATTGAGGAATCAATTTGAAACCTAAAAATGAGTCAGACAAATAATGTTGATCAATTCATGACTAGAGTCAAGGGAATCATCAATCAAACAGGCTTATTAGGGAAACTATTGTAGATAAAAATATCGTTGAAAAATGATTTGAAAGTATTACAGAAGAATTTGAAATGGTTATAACAACAATTATGGATTCAAAATATCTTACAACTTTGTAATAGATCAGTTCACTTGATTGCCTTTGTCACATGAAACATGAGATAGCATGGGAGAAGAGTCCATGAAACAAGCTTTCAAGGCACAAGTCTCTGAACAAAGGCATATGCAAAGGATATAAAGAAAAAATAAAGCAAGGGAGAGGTAGAGGCAAATCTACTAAACATCAAGGCGTTTTCGAACTAGTTTAGCATCGGGGTACATCTAAATTTAATGCACAAAAATATTTGGATTGATACCTAGCATTTCTTCATAAGACCAGGTAGAAATATATATGGATTCCGGTAATAGGGATTTATAAGTCTTGACATAAGCAAGCAAGAAAGATGCATCGATATGTAGATTTTCGGCAATGTCTTGTTTAATTGAAATGCCCAGAGTGATAGACTCTTTAATGTTCGACAAGTTATTCTCAGAATCGACATTGTAGATGGGTGAAAAAATTGTAGATAACTCAACGATATTTAGTTGATAAAGTGCAGAAGATTTTCCTCGAAGGAATCTGGTAAGGAGGAATGATGATGATGGTCGTCCCATGGTGCATCATCTAACATTATGATCTCCATGATGATCTCATTGGTGGAAAGTGTATGAGAGAAAGGATTAGATGGTGTACCATAATCTAAAGGATGATCAACCCAATTGATTGAAGAGGAAGGATTAGAAAAAGTCGCACAAGTCGAAAAGATGATGTCATAGTCAAGATCAATTGGGCTAAATAGAATACGATCACCAAAATTTTAGATATTAGATTGATCTTGTACCACCCATGGATCAACTGGAGCAGAACACAGAGATATCATATTAATATAGGAAACCGAAGTATATTTATCAGGGAGTGAGGAAGGAGGAAGTGAAAAGGTTCCCATAAGAGAGTAATCCTTAAGTTGTCCAACCTCGACATGTTGATATGGGTGAGGGGTTTCCTCCACAAGAGGGATACTTCTAGTAAGTAAAGAATCAGTGGGAAAAAAGGGAGTTGATCGATGGCTACGATGCTTCCTTTATGAGGAAAATAGATCATTCTAAAATATGTGGAGACAAATGCAACCATGGCATAGACCCATGCACGACCCAATAGAAAATTATAATCTAGAGGTCCATCGATAAATTTGACTTGTACTGGTACAATATTTCCACCTAATTCTACCTCTAGACAATTCAAAATCCCACGCGGTTTATAAGTTTTTCCCTCAATAACTTTCATAGTGGCTAGTGGCTGACTTAATTTGGGAGAGACAATAAGGTTCGAGCAAGATATGGAAAGAATACATGGAAATAATATAGTTCTAATGGTTAAAAACTATTAGGTCAAAATTTGAAGGATCAATACATAAATTTTTCCGAAAGCAAAGCCTTATTTTGAGCGACACAATTTCACAATACCTCAACAGTTGACATAGTTGATGGAGTTTGAGCTAGATCCTCAAATATGTTATTACCTTGAGTAGCTCTTGCACGAGGGTTGAATGTCAATTTATGGATATTGTCGTTAGGAGGTTTAATCGTTAATTGAATAGGTGTGAAATTTGGAGTAGGATATGATGGTGATGTGGTCGAACATGTAGGTTGATAGTAATCATATTGGTCGAGGGATTCACATTAATATGGTCCTTACTTTGGGTGGCCACCATAACACAATTTTTGGGCTTAGTAGAGAAAAGTGTCAAAATCAAGTTAGAGGAAGCGGGATCTTGGGTAACCATATTGGTCAATTGATTCAGAAATGGTTCTGTCAACACAGTGGGTGTAGAAGATGATTTAAGGAATTTATTTCATGGAAAATTTTTGGGGCTAATATTCGCAGGTGGGCTAATTTTCCATGCTTTTTAAAAAATATCGCTTATTTCCATTTTTCTAAAATTGATTCGCCCAAATTTTACAATATGAAATTATTTAAATTTAAA
>APFE031167848.1:0-11835 GCA_000404065.3 Pinus taeda | reverse complement strand
ATATATCATTTTTCCCTTTTTGTTTCTAGATCAGGCCACTAGATCTAGGGAATTCACTTTTGTCTGTGGAAGAGAATTTCCACATAACAACTTGGTGACTCTGTTGGTGAACGAGATTTAATTTTAGTGGTTTCCTTGGCCTAGTCATTTTTACCCTTTCAAAGGAACTTGAATTGAATTGTTCAGATAGTAATTGGACTTAAGAAAACATAATTATAATCATGGTAGTGTTTTTTGTGTCATCTTTTGAGAAAATTAGCTTCAGTGCACTCTCTATTCTAAGGTAGATTTCATTTTCATTATATTTTAAAATTTAAAAGAAATGAAAAGAAAAAAATAATTACTTGCATTACATATAGCATTTTGAATTAAATTAGAGTAGTTGCATTCAATATTTGATTAGGAAGTTTTGTTTTCTACATCATTTCTTGCTGTATTATTCTTTGTCTCTTCATTCTCATAGATATATCGTCATTGAAAAGTGAAAGAGTTATGTTTATCATGCTAGTTTCATCATAGGGAATTCATACCATGAGCCTTGAAATTGAAACTTAATTGAAGATAAACTTTAAAATTGGTTCAATTAACTTAAGGAGAATTTGCTACATTAACAACACATATAGAGGTTTAGGCTAGAGATGTGTTCTTTCATATTTAAATGTAGGATATATCATTATTTGTTCGTGTTACATTCTGGGGGCAGTCAATATTCCATGTACATAAGTATATCGGATCGTTCTCCACGTAACCTTGGGTATATCAGATGGTGCTCCACGTATGAAAAGTATATAAGAATACTTCCTATTGTACATGATGTTTTAGACAACACTATTAAGGATTGTGCTTCCATGTCCCTCTGAGTATATTTTGGAAATCCCCTATATGTTTCTATCCTTCCATAGGTAACATAGTCGACTACCTTATTATCTATGATACACCGAACACAACATTCGGGGAGATTTCCTGCATGTACTGGAAATGGTATTTTGTAGTTCACAATGACTTGGTAATTCTTATCTGCCTAGTTACCCCTTTATTTTATTTTGTGTCTTTAACTTCTAAAATTAATCTATCAACGTGGAACAACACCCTCATCGCTCACGTAGAATGAAAATATTTCCTCTTCTACCTCTTGTGGCAATATTTGGTAGTTGAAATAACATGAGAACACAAACTACTAAGGTTGGCACATCAAAAGTTACCCCTGTGGAACCACATCTGAAATTAATCAACGAGAGTTGTCACTTCTTATAAGTAATGAAATTGAAGTCACATATTTAGAGACTGGTGAAGTTGAAACTAAAATAGCTGAAACATTAGAGGCTGAAGTCATTAGACCTGAATTTGTAGACTTAGAGAGTTTACAACTTAAGGTGATTCAACCTTAGGAACTACAAACTTCTAAGACAGTAACTTTAGAAATTTCTAATCCTCTTTCTTTACCTTTATCTCACCTATTACCTTCATCTTCTGGAACCGATGAAGGAAAAATTCCATTGGGCTCATTAATAAATATTGAGGATGTTTCTGAAGAAGAGCTACCTTCAACTCCTAATCATTTGAGAAGTGATCTTCTTTACCAAGATCCTTATTTTTCTACACCCGATACTCAAATTCAAGCTCCTTTTTATAAAACATCTCATTAAATTTCACCTGTAAATCCTCTGCACTCATGTATCCCTTTAATTATTTCAACCATGACTGAGTCAACTATAATTACTCAACCCATATCTTCCATAATGAGTGAGTCAAATGAAGTGGCAACAATCTCTCTGTTTTTTACTTCTCTAGAAATGCACCTATATGGTGGTCAATTTGTACCACCTGGATACCAGTCATTGTCTAGGACTTTCTCTAGTGTGTCGACTAGTCCTTAGAACTCTCATTTACTTTCCTCTTATGGAATATTATATGTTATATCTTTTTCGAGCATCCAACAACTTTTCCCACCTATTTCTGCTCAAATTCCTTTAGAACAATAGTATAGTGGGCAAGGACAAGCACAACAAACATGCCCATCTTATTCTAGATACCCTCCTATTAGGGGGAATTTGTCTCCTCTTCCTTCTTACCCTCCAGCTGGAGGGAAACTTATTGTTGGGATGTTCCCATCCGTTAACCAAATGGCACAGTTTGGTGCTTCGTCATATGCAGGTCCTCTTTCTATGAGCCCTTGGTTTCCAAGAATGGCTTCTTCCCATTGGAAGCCTATTTTTCCTGTTCAACCTTGTTTGGGTGTAAATAAAATTTTGACCTATCAACTTGCTTAGCCTATGCTACAAGTTCCTACTTTCTAACCTTTCCCAATTAGTCAACTTTCCTAAGTGACATTACGAACAAGTCAACCTATTCAGGCCTTATCAACAATACAGGAAGCTTCTCAAATCACACCCACTTAGCCTGTTCAGGGTCCATTACAACCTACATTTAATCCGCTTGGTCAAATATTGCCATAGATTCACACAAGCCAACCTATTTATAGCATGCCACAGGTGCAAATTGGTCAGCCTGATCTAGGAATGACACAAATCCCATTAGGGAAACCTTTACAAGGAATACCCCAAGTTTATGCTGGTTAGAAAAAAATAATACAACAACCTTATCCAGATTAGTATTTCCAAGTTTTGAATGCCCAAAAATATCAAGTCTACCCAAACTATCAAAATAATCTTAGCACTGGATAACCTTGTATGGGTTATCCTAATTATCAAAACAATTTGCATCAAGGTGGGATGCAGATACTAGTTTCCCAACCTATCCCATCCTATCTTGGATATCCTACACCAACAACTAACATTCCATCACAAGGTTATCAACAACCCCAAACAAACTTCAATAGATAATTTCCTTTTATAACAACATTAAAATTACCATATTTAACATGACTCCCCAATGATCTGATCCAACATTATCGTTGGTGGCTAGTTATTCCAGGCAAGCTACTAAGTGACATTCCCAAATTCAATTGAAATCCCAATGAATATCCATCAATTTACATTATGATGTGAAAATTATGGTGTTCATCCAACTCTTTAAATGATGACTCTATTCATTTGTGAATCTTCCAAATAACGCTTACTCGTATGGCAACAAAGTGGTATGTTGAGCTACCTAGATCTTCATATAAAAACTTTAGTGCATTGGAAACAACCTTTTTAACCCATTTCTAGCTACCCATTCACTATGAAATGGGTATCAAGTTTTTGACCTCCTTAAAGAAGTATAACTTTACTCATTTTTCTGATAATATACATGAGTGGAGGCATAATTGATGATTAGTCAAAACTTATATTCTTGATCATTTATTGGCGGAATGGTTCACTAAATACTTATTTCCTCCTATAAATAAAGATGTTTCCAAGGGTGGAGTTGTCACTAAAGAGAAATTCATTTCTTGTGCCCAATATATTGATCTGTTTTATACCTAGTTTGGTACACTCTACGATAAGATACCTAATGCTCACACACCATCCAATACTCTTCAGCCTTCTCCCACTAAGGAATCTCATGCCATTGATGGTGTGATTCATTCCACTAGTCAATAGAAAGTGAGTAAACTATCTGGTTCATCTCCTGCTGTGGCTACTCAAAACCCATAATATTCTACTCCTTCGGTTACTTCCAAGATTTTTGTCATTCAATCTATGAAAGGCAAGTCTCAAAAACCTATAAGTAAGAAGAAAGGTATAGGAAAGAAGAAGAAATAGTTCATTGGAGGAAAAATAAAATAGTCAATATCCTGATGAAAAATGTAAGCCTCGTTACTCTTTCCTTATTTGTAATGAGGAACATTTTACTAGGGACTGTCCACATTTTGCAAAATTTAATCAATTCCTAAATTCATCATATAATGCGCCTTCCATATTAAAAAATCCCTTTCCAAACTAGGAGACAAATATGGTTGCATGAGATCAAGATTCTCGTTCCCATGTAATGATGTTATTGTCCACCAAACATAAGGACAATGCCATGGTGGCCATAAGGAATAAAGACTATGGTGAACCAAATCCTTCAACTGGTAAGGCTAATGATCAACCCTCCAACTCCACTCAAACTAGCTCAGATCATCCTCCAGGTGTAATATTGGCTGGATTAACCATTAAACCTCCTAAAGGGGTCATTCATAAATCAACATTTAATCCTCGTGCAAGAGCTGCACAAAATTACATCATAGTTGAGGCCTTAGCTCAAGATCCTTCTACTATGTCAAATCTTGAGGTATTATAGAACTATCCTTCCAAAAATAGGTCTTTATTGCAAAAATTGGGGGAATAGATCCTTCAAATACAATTCTTGTCATTTTTAATAATGAGAACCATACTCTAAACTTCCACCCCAACTGGCATTCATGGTCCAAGTTGTCATTCAAAGTAAAACTATTCATAAAACAATCATAGATGAAGGTTCCTCAACTTTTATTATGTTTATTTCATGTTTGAAATCTATTGGTTCTCCATAGCTTAATTAATGACCCACCACTGTTAAGTCTTTTGATGGAAAATGTTTCAAACCTTATGGGATTTTGAATTCATTACAAGTAGAATTAAAATGAAAAATGGTCTCAGTAGAGGTTGAATTCATAGATGGAACATTGGATTATAACCTCCTACTAGGCTAGACATGTATTTATGCCATTGTATCCCTGGTCTCAACCTATTTTAGGATGATTTCTTTCCCTACGCATAGGGGAATTGTGGCCATCAATCAACTTGCCTTTTATTCTGGTTATTCTCAAGCTACTAGAAGCATTCCACTTATGGGTGAATCCCCACATCCTTGTCAACATGATGGGATAGGGTTTCTTAAAGACTCATTCTTAATGGGTAATTTTTCTCTCCCTCATCCTAACACTCCCAATCTGGTTTCCTTCGTTAATATGATTTGATCTTGTACTATTCCATCTGATCCCTGGATAGTACCTGACATTTATAGTGTTGAGACATTTTGGGATCGTATCCTACTTAGTCCCGTTGGGATTGAGTATGAAGCGATTTATTTGGCCTATTCAAAAAATTATGGTATCAATTTGTCAATTAAGTTGGTTTATCATTCCCAAGATTCAAGCTCAACTTTTGACCCTTTCATTAATATATTCTCCACCGAAGAGAGCATCATGGAGATCATATGTTAGACAAAGCACTATGGGATGATAATCATCATCACTCTTCATTACCTGAAACCCTTGAGAATAATATTTGAGAATTTTACTCACTCAATATTATTGAGACCCTTCGGGATTCCATCTCCATTCATAAAGTGCATTCTGAGAAGAATCTGGCTAATATTGAGGAAACTATACCCCTTAGTATGTATTCCTTCCAAAGCATAACTTTCTCATATGAGGAGAATCTCTTGGAAGCCATGACCCCCTGGGGGCCATGATATAGCTCCCATAAGCATTCTTCATTTTCTTGTGTCAATCTCATTAAAAAATTAAACAAGTTCCCATGAGAAGATTTCCTTTTCTTGTGCCAAGATTGTTATAAAATGAAACAAAATTCCCATATGGATAGTTCTTTTACTATGTCAATCTCGTTAAAAAATGAAATAGATCCCCTTTCAGTTCAAGTCTTTCACTTTATCTTGTAAATAAACCTTCATTCCAACCACCTATTAGTAACTAGTATTCTACTTAGGTGACTGAAATGAAGTTTGGGGGATGCACCTAGAATTGAGTTATTATGTTAGAGGCATGAAAACCACTCTCAAGCATAGTTTTTATAATGTTTAAAGCTTGTATAAAAATGAAGCCATCTTCATGTATTATCAAGCATAGTTTCCACATGTTTCAATCTTGAGTAAAAATGAAACCATATTCATACCATACCTCTTGTGATTTCCATTTTTATCAGCCTATCTGTGTCAAATGAGCGCTTTTTTTCTCATTCCATCATCACCATCTACTTGGTTGATCATATTATTTCACTTGGCTTCTTTTATCCTTTCCTGAGGAACCACTGCGAGGAGTATTCTTGTTATCTTGCCTCTTGACCTCTATGTGTTTTAAGCAGTTCCATCATGACCAGAACTAGTTGCTACCTTTTATACCACCCGTTTCTCTGGGAGGAGTACTCTTTTAGCTCTTTTCAGACTCCCAAAACATGAAAATATTTTCAAGAACTTGTCTTTTTGAACTCATTAAAGTAAATGAAAAGACTTTTTCCTAGTATAAATTTAACCCTTTCTGGACTAGGATGTACTATTTACGAAACAGGAATACTTTAGTTGAACATGAATAAAAGGTTCTCCTAAGTGTTGTTTAGTGCCTTTTCGGGCTCAAGAGACTAAATTTATGAAAATGAACCTTTGGAGTTTTCTTTTTCACCTCTTTTTCAAACTCTCTAAACATGAAAAAGGTGTCAAGTTACGCCTTTGCTGGAGTTGTAAAACTATTAAACAATGATGGACTCTTAAAACATGATGAGATTGAACCACTCCTTCTTAGGGTTTGTTAAAGATACTCCAAAGGATTCATTTGAAGGATGAAATTATAGATCAATTATATGTTATCCTGCACAAGCTTGTGAAAAATAAAGAGGTATTGGCCATAAATGGTTGGGAAATTGGGGAAATAGAGTACTAAACCTATTAATGGAAGCGAGCCTCTCTTGAACATGACACTCTTTCACTTCATATTTGTAACTATTGGGTTTGGAAATATGCTTGCCTCTTTGGTTAATCATACCATATCGAAATCCTTTGTAATCAATTTTGATTCAATGCTTCCAACTCCATAAAGTGTCACCAATATGTTAAAAGGAAGTCTTTTAGTTAAAATATGCTACTATACTCTTGATCCTTCTTTCATGTCTATTGTTCCTCAACCATATCTTTATCAACATCATTATATCTCAAATATTGATGTATGTTTCATGTTGTTGATGGGAGATACATCAAGGTCCTCCTACGATGCGCCGCTTCCTGTCAACATCAGCACATTATCTAAGAAGTTGACTTAGAAACTCCCTTCAGTGCCTTGGAGCTTGCATTTCTCAATGGAAATTTTCCTCGCTTTCAGCGACATGTTTACATCATTGGCCTTCGACTGAGAGATCTTTTTTGGTGTTTCGCTTTAGTTCATTTATTCACACCTCACGGATTTTAATGTAGTACCTCAAGGGCCATTAACATTATTAGTGGTTCATCTCTCATCTGTTAATGTATTACAACATTGGTCGGTAATCAGATCATGTCTACCATGTTCGACTCCAACTCATTTATTCACATGGACAGACTCATAATATCGAGAGATGATGTAGAAGACCCAAGATCTAGTTCCATCCATCCAGGCTGCAATTTCAGGATTCATACAAGATTAAAAAGTATTATGGCTATAATCATTCAGAAAATCATCTAAGCATGGGTCCACTCTCTGTCATTAGTGGACGAGAATTTTTTATCATTGTACCTTTATATTGGATTATTTGTTGAGTATGGGTATGCCTCCATCAATAATGAAATCATAATGATTATGTATTGTAACAAATGATGATATTGACCAATCTTATCTTGATCTAGAATTGTCACAAGGTAAAGCACTTCAATCCTTAGCCATTTATTTTGAATTTGTACTTTAGGGGGCAATCTATTACAAGTCATTTTGTCGCATCTAATAAAATGTCCTAAAGACACGGATCAATCAACATCCTTAACACATTGTCATTATCCCTTTGTAAATCCCTATGAATTACTCATCCACTACTTCTGACTTTGTACTCTAGTGGGATATCTATTACAAGTCATTTTGTCGCATCCAATTAAATGGCCTGAAAACCTATACCAATCAACATCCTTAACACCTTGTCATTATCCCTTTCCAAATCCCTAAGCATTAATTCTCCAAAATTTTTGAGTTTATGGGTCAATCAACTCAAAAACTATGTTTTTTGCCCCAACACATCCTTCAATTAAGTGGACACCTACAATGGTTTCAAGTTGCATAACTGAGCACCTCCACTAACTAGCGCAGGTTGTTCTCATTTGCAAGTCTGATGGTTTTAGGATTTCTGTAAAAATAAAATTATTTATGAAACTTCTCCTTCCAGAATATTATAAGGTGCTTTTAACCATTTACCATTGATATAGATCTTGAATTCCTACTCCATAGGTATTATCTCTTATCCTTGGAGCTTATCCTCCTTCATATCTCGATCTCAAACCTACATTGGTAAATCCTAAACTACCACTTTTACCTTATAAATTCACTACCTCCCATAGAGTTCGGGTTGCCTTGTGGAGATTACTAGTGCCCTCATGTTGCTACTTTGAGCTTAAGGAATCATCATCCATTGGTGCATTAGGTTTGATGTTTAAGGTTTTTTTTGTGGTAAGGAAGGACAAGATAATTAGGGAGACATATACAAATGGTTGTAGCTCTCTCCTTCATTTATTAATACAACATGAACTTTGTTTTCCTAGTTTCATGTTAATGCTTATGTATTTAAATGCCTTTTAAATCATTGATTAGAGACATTAGTTTATGCTATGTGGATATTGTAGTTCCCTTGCTTTTTTTAGTCATTTTGGAGGTTCCATTTATAACACTTGGAGCTAGAGTTGGAGCATGCAAGCAAGGAGAACATGATGGCTTAATACAAATTCTAATTAGGTATTTCTTCTGTATTCTAATTTCTCTAAGGAAAACATAGATATTTTTTCCTTTGTTGTTTCTATATTAGGCAACTAGATCTAGGGATTTTCCTTCTTTCCATAGAAGATAATTTACCACATTACATTTATGTTTATACATAGTAAATAAAATGAAGTATTTCATTATATTTGGTATGCATCGTATTGAATGTGCGTTGTTACTTGCTTTCACAATTGTTGTTACATTGTAAACTATTTTGCAGGTTAATTAACGAACCTTTATATGCTCTTGTGTGCATTTATTAGGAAAACACTATTACTTTTCTTCTAAAGTCTCACTTCTTTCTTCTTGCCCATGAGAGTACCTTATATACATTGAAAATTGTTCACAGAGTTGGAACTGCCAACATTAAAGGGGGTCTCCCAAATATGTGGTCCCAATTAGACCTCACATTGTTTGGGATATGAGCCCCATCCAGAATACTACACAAATGTCATCTACTTAATTATATTTCTTGGCTTTAGTTATCAGAAAGAGAGAGAATCACATATTTTCCTTTGAAAACCAAGAAAGTGCACTTGCTGAATGTTCTGTTTTGGGTGAATCGAGGTTCTTCTACTGTAGAGAGGAAATCGGGTGAGCCTCTACAAGAGAGGTAATATTACCACCATAATAGATACGCACATAAACAAGAGTGTTTTGTCTAACATCCAACAGAATATTCCACAGAGATGTGATGATCATTATAACCATTATAGCACATTCTCAACAAGATAAGCACTAAAATAATAGAAATAGTTCAACTACCTTAGCACTGGTGAAAGAAAACATGAACCATAAACAATCACAAAATATTATTACAAACATTCATAAGATATGTATGAAAATGTGTTGGAAATCAAGATTCAAATATTAAATAAAAGTCCTAAGATGCTTCAATGCAAAGAACATCACTTGCTCCAATAGTGGAGCATTAGAGTGTAGGCTTGAGGGGGCTTGGACCCAGGTTTAGAGTTAGCTGTGCTAACCAAAAAAAGCCTACACTACTAGCCCTTTCAGTAACAACCCGCGTAGTGCAGGATGCAGTTTCACCCGAGGCAGCATTGGGGGATGCAAGAACCAAGATTTTGCATCCAGAAGGCTATGTGATATGGTTTAAGGTGTTTTCTACAATTTTAGTTATGATTTGACCTTCGCAAACACTTATTCATGAAACTCAAGGGATTTTCAGATAAGGAGAGTTATAATCTTTATGTAACCATCTAATCATACATTAGCTAACATGTAACAATTGATTCGGATCTTCACAGAGTAGTTAAGATAAAATATAGATAAATATCATTCAATTGCATGTAAATACAAAAAATACAGAAGAGCATAAAAATAGACACATAATTACTTCAAATATCTTTCTATTACTTCAGATCTTCCTTATACAACTTTCCAGACCCTCAACACACAACTATAGGGGCCCACGCACTCAGTTGTGTAGTTACCAAGGTCTTCACGCACTTAGTTGTGGACTTACCAAGGTATTTGTGCACTCAGTGGTAGGAGCCTTCCCCTTCACCCAAAACACAGAAAGATCTACAATTACAGGCTCAAAGTTATTTCATCCATCAAGTACTTATCTCCTTAATTTCCATAAACTCACTAAGACACCCTTTTATATACTCTTTTCTATTACAATACCATGGTGTTGGAATTTCTAAGTCTAAATATTAGAAACCCTCCATGCACTTTTCTAATTTATTTTTGCCTACTTGTTCTAATTAATTAACAAGTTATTTACCATGTAAATACTGAAAATAAATACAAGTACATACTCAACAAATTACAGATCATCAACTGAAGGATATAAAACAAGCACACAAGTGACATCGTTGTTTTTGGACCAATGTCCCCGGAAAAACCCAATGCGGGAAACCGGTGCAACTATGTGAGGATTTTATTATTATGCAGTTTCTGAATACAATCTGGGTGCCAAAACCAACTCACCCAATAGAGAATAATCTTGACAGTAGTACCTCTCTACTTGGAAGCAGATATTCTGGTTGAAACCTCGGATAAACACTCCGACAACTCCCAGCTCCAATCTACCCCACGAAAACCCCAACATCAGCCTCTAGGGACTATGTCAGCCCTTTCTGGCCCAACCTCTGCCCAAAGTCACCCTAGCTTGCCCCGTGTCATCCTTTGGAGGCAGTGCATCAGCTCTTCGAGCCTCTGCGTCACCCACGCTTGCTCTCTAAGGCATTGCACAGCTCCTCGCTGCCTCTACGTGAGCCCTGGATGGCTTTCCGTGAACCTCTGGCTGGCTATGCGTCCCTCTCTCCTAAATTTTGCACTGATCCTCCCAGTACTATCTCTGCCTCTCTGCTTTTGTATTCACTACCCCTCAGCTGCAACTTTGATCACTCTTTTGACTTCCTCATCAAACTTTTCCCCAAAAAATCAAAATCTTGATCAACTCAGTGTATTCTCCAAGTGACCCTCAAGCCTCCTCTTATACTTTTCTCATTGACAATTCAACGACCGAGATTAAGTCCCTAATTAGTGGCTAATATTAAATCTAGCTTGATCCATGACTTTTGGACCCTTCTAACACAATTTTATATTATTTCACATTAATATTTTATTTTCCCTAAGTTTAGACTTATGGACTCCATTAAAAATATTAATTATTATAACATCTCCCAAACTGTTTAGAATCTGCCCAAACCATTTCTGGGTATTTGAGATCTCATGTGCTTTAGCCTCTCCACCAATGTTTTTGGCTAGTGCACATCTGATGCTACCCCAAATCAACACATGGTCTGCAAATCCTCGGCAAATTTCAAAATAATACCAAAATATAAGGGGTTTTTACCTTCCTAAAACCCCATAACTCCTATTTGACCTACGCTACTTGCACTTTGCTCCTAAAAATGCATAGAATTATAATATTTTAACAAAATTGACCCAAGGGACCCCGTCCCAACAAGCCCCCAACACAATTATGTGACTTTTCCTTGAGTCACTCTACTGGTATGCTCTAGATCTTTTCTTTCAGGCTCATGAAGGAAGACTTCACTAGGTGAAGTGCTTTCGTGTGTTGAACGACTGCATATCAAACTTCTTCAACCAACTTTTCTGTAGTTGGTCCGTCGGTTGTGTTGTGTGTGGAGCATGATTGTTCAGAGGTCTTTGTTTCAGCCGGATGTATACCCCAGGAAGTTTTGTACACCCCTCCACGCGGGGGGGCG
>APFE031167843.1:208274-222860 GCA_000404065.3 Pinus taeda | reverse complement strand
ACAAAGAAAAACTACACTCATATAATGCCTTAGAAAAGGAAAAGAGTTTCTCATTTGGAAATGACATTCCTGCTGTCATAAAAGGTAAAGGCTTTATTTTCTTTAAAGAAAAAGTTAAAGTTGGGAATGTTATGTATGTTGATGGCTTGAAGCATAACCTATTGAGTGTGATTCAAATGTGTGATCAAGGAAATGAAGTAGTGTTTTGATCAAATGGATGTGTTGTTTGTGAGCTTGATACAGGAGAAACCGTGATTAAAGGTACAAGAACTCCAAACAACCTATACATACTCAAGGGAGGAAAACTAGCTATGGCACAAAATATTGAGGCATCTAAGCTTTTCTCAAACAAGAAAAGCATACAGATTCCAGGTTGTTCGTGATCCTTTAGATATCAACATTCCTAAAAATACTATATGCAAATCATGTCAATTCGGTAAGAAAACTAGATCTCACTTCATTGAAAAGGAAGGGTCAGCTAGTAAGGCTCTTGAACTTGTTCATATTGATTTATGTGGACCATTAAGGAAAAAGTCACCTCGTGGAGAAGAATACTTTATATTATTCATTGATGATTTTTCCAGAATGTGTTGGATAGGTCTTCTAAAGCATAAAGATGAATCGTTTGAAAAATGAATCACATCGCAAAATCAAATGCCTCAGATGTGATTGAGGAGGGAAATTTACCTCAGATGAATTCTTTGACTTTTGTGAACAACATGGAATAAAAAGGTAGTTCTCCACCGCAAGGACTCCTCAACAAAATAGAGTGGTAGAAAGGATGAACATAATTGTTCAACAAATGGCTCGTGCTATGCTAGATGAATCTAGAACTCCTGCAACCTTCTGGGGTGAAGCTGCATTCGCCGCCGTCACTATTAACAACCAAGCAAATGTTCAGGTAAACAACACTCAATCTCCACATGAACTTTGGTATGGTAAGACCCCCACTGTAAAATACATCAAAGCTTTTGGAAGCAAATGTTACATCAAAAGGACTGATGAAAAACTTGGTAAGTTTGAACCTAGAGCAGATGAAGGTATTCTTCTTGGCTACTTATCTCGAAGTAAAGGATATAAATTTTATAATAAAAGACTTGGGAAAATTATTGAAAGTATTGATGTTGTGGTTGATGAAGCATGCAAAAATGCAAAACCGGTAAAAACCGAAGGTTATGACAATGAAGAAGATGAGGAACATTTTCCCACATCAAAACACACTGATTCTGAAGAAGAAACCAATGAAGCACCAGAAGAAGAGATAACAATAGAAGAAAAGACTCTGTCCAGGTATGTTCAGAAAAATCATCCGGAAACTCAAATTTTAGGGGAAAAAGGGGTAGGTGTGCAAATAAGAAGAACCATTGCCGAAGCCTTAAGCTATCTAGCATTACTATCTTCCACTAAATCTCAAAATGTAAATGAAGCATGCAAAGATGAATGTTGAGTCAAGGCCATCAATGAAGAACTTGAGAAAATTGAAAAGAATAATACTTGGGAATTAGTTCCTAGACCTCACGATAAGAATATCGTAGGAACTAAGTAGTTGAACGAAAATGGAGAAGCTATTAGAAACAAGGCCAAACTTGTTTGTAAAGGATATGCTCAACAAGAACGTATATATTTTGGAGAAAATTTTGCACCTGTTGCTAGACTTGAAGCCATAAGAATGTTTCTTTCCCTCTCTAGTTTTCAGAAATTCAAAGTACACCAAATGGATGTAAAGTCTGCTTTTCTTAATGGAGACTTAGAAGAAGAAGTCTATATTGAACAAACAGAAGGATTCATACTTGGAAATGATGCAAAAATTGTATGAAAACTTAGAAAAGCTCTCTATGTCCTAAAACAGGCTCCAAGGGCATGGTATTACCGTCTTGACAAATATCTCCACCAATAGGGTTTTTCAAAGGGGTCAGCAGATAACAATCTATATGCAAAGATGGATACTGATAAATTGATAATAATTGTTGTGTATGTTGATGATATCATTTTTAGTAGGAATGAAGAATCTATTATCACTCAGATTTTCCTAGAAGTTGTAAGAAGAGGAAAGGGGTCTGAGGTAACCACAAACCAAGTTTTGGGCAGAGAATCTAGCCAATATGTACCTAGAGAGGGCTCTCTCTTTAAGATTTAGCTTTGTTTTATAAGGTTTTAGGTTAGTTATTAGAGCTTTGGGATTTTGATTGAGTTTGTTGGTGAAATTCAATAGTAGAGGTGTATCACTGAGTACTTCAGCAGTAAGTGATATGACGTTTTGTCACATATGCGAAAGGAGGTAAGTGGTTTCATATCGCACCGCTTTTGGGGACGGGCGATAATGGACCTTGAGCCAGCGATTCCATAGATCTTTCGACGCGTGGCAGACGCGCTGTGCAAAAACCACTTTGTGATCGAGCATTATCGCATGGTCACAAAGGGTTGCGCGATATTCATAATGGTCGTCAGATCTGGAGGACCTGATCAGACGGTTGACGGAGAATGCGATATGATGGAGTTTAACAAAGGCGGGGCCAATATAATTAAGGGTTAATTTGACCATATCAGGACTGGCAGGATAGGTCAGGGAGGTTATTAACTAACCGTAATGGTTAATTAATCCCATATTGATGCGACGGGGCATTAAGGGCTGTTAATTAGTTATTGGCTAACTAATTAATCCCTATTAAGGATGCATTATGGTTATAAGTAAACCAAGGGGCGGGATATATAAATTTGTTTATTTTATTTTATTTTTTTATTTTTTTATATTTAAATAATACGGGAAGGGTTAAACAATTTATAAGGGAATTATTAAGTAAGTTAAAATTTTAAATATGAATGAAATGAAAATAATGGCTAGTGTAAAAATAGTTGATGTGTGTATTTAGACTTAGGCTTAAGTGAAAGGGTTTTTTAGGAGAAATATTTGAAAATTTCCTAAGTAAAATAGGATTTTACTTAGGAAAAGACTTATGAAGGTGAGTGAATGATTTATGAATGATTTTAAATACTTAGGATTTATAAATTATTGGGCCGAGGGTCCGATCCCTCCAGAAGTCAGAGAAATGCTTTGAGCCGCTCTAATTTAGCAAATACCTTAGTATTTAGGGGAAATTAGTGAAATATTTAGGGAAAATGAGAAGGGGAGTTAATTATTTGATTTTTCTTTGCTTGAGATGTTTTTCAATGTACTGTATGCCTTGGCCTTGTGATGAAAGTAAAAGATTAACATACTTAGAGTCATCATTCATCACATATAATATCTGCAACATCCTCTACCTGCCCTACCTACTTATCCTAACATTTTTACTTCTTTAATTGGGTGCACTTAGATTGGAAAACCCTTATCAAATTTTTATTTTCTTTTACATGGCAAAGCCTATCTAAGTCTACACTTATTACATCCAAGGGCTTAGATTAAGCTATTGAGCTCCTTTTTCACTTTACCTATCTACCTATTTGCCAAGATTACACTGTTTGGTCAGATATTTATTTTCTATTTCTACAACATGAAATTGAAATATGAATCAACTAAGTTTAAACTATTTGGCTATTCAAGGATTGTGGCATAAGTGACAAGCTGTACAAAATTGTTTATTACACAAGGTGAAAAAAGTAGTGGCATTTAAACTTGCACACTTTCCTGGTCTTTCTTTTGTTGGGGTTCATTTTCTTTCATTTTTTAACCATTTTTATTCTTTTTACCCTTTGATTTTTCTTTTAGGTTATACCCTCTTTACATTTTTTAAATTTTTTGATTTTTTGAAAATATGGAAAACCTTTGCAACAAGAAAAGTATGAACATATTACATAGCTCATCAAGTCAATCATGACATATGCCACCTATTGATATATGGGCTTAACAGTGGCTCCACTTGGGGATGGCTTTTCCTGGTGGAAAGTCAAGAACAGTAGATCAGATGGCCTCTGAGTGACTTTGACTGTGCTCTGCAATCTTCTTTTCCCTGCTGCCTTATTGTATGTATGACAATAATACTTCTGAAGCTTAGTGCCTTCTCTTCGGGCTTCAACTCCAAAAGTTATTGTCCAATCCAAAAGTGACATTACAAAGGATATAGTATGTACATGTTAAACATCATATTGAATATCAATAGGTAGGATCAAAGTAATGTTTTAACATTCGACCATTGACGGGTCCTTCTTCTACTTCTGTGCCATCCAACTTCTTGAGAAAATATGTATTGTTTCCTTGTAGGGCATAGATAATGTACGGTCCTTTCCATAGGAAGTAAAACTTCCCATGTTTCCTCTTATTTTTTCTTATGGAATCCCATCTTAACACTTCATTTCCAAGGTGGAAATCTTCAATCTTGGTTCTTCTGTCAAATATCTTCTTGAGCTTTTCCTGCCATATTTGGAATCATTGGTACACCTCCTCTCTAGTCTACTGCAAATTGATTGTCTGATTAATCCTCCTTTAAATATCATTGGGTTCCACTTGAGCTTCTTGGAATAATTTCATAATAGGAACTCCTAATGATGAAAGAAATACAGCCTCCATGTGATAGACTAATTCATAAGGAATAATGCCAAGGGATTTCTTGGTAGTAAGCCTGTTTGCCCATATTTCATTTATCAGTTTCTTATGCCAAGTCTTTTTATTTTCTTCCAACAATTTTTTAATGATATTTATGAGGCTCTTATTGGAGGATTCAGCTAGTCCATTTCCTTGTGGATAATAGGCTGTGGAATGGCCTAAGGTAATGTGGTTATTGCAAAAACTGATCATCTTTCTTGATTTAAAAGCTACAGCATTATCTGTTATGATTTTTGTAGTGCAGCCGAATCTGGATAATATGTTGGTTTCTAGGAAACCTATGATCACTGTATCTGTGGCCTGTCTAGAGGGTATGGCCTGTATCCATTTGGTAAAATAATCAGTGGTAGTGAGAATCCATTTATGCTGGCCAGATGAGGGAGGATGGATTTCTCCAATGAAGTCAAGACCGCATTGTTGGAAAGGCTTTTTAGTAGAAATGGGTTTCAGGGGTAAAGGTAATAGTTTTCTCTTGCCCTCAAAATTTTGCATTTATGGAAAGAGGTGACAATTTTTTTCACATCAGGAAACAAGGTTGGCCAATAGAAACCAACTCTTAAGATCTTATCTACAGTTGATTTCTAGTAGAGGTGTCCACCACAGTCTCCTGCATGAAAATCTTGAAGTGTCTTGTCAGCTTCGTTTTTTAGCAAAAAATTTAATAAGATTCCTTCATGATTTCTCAAAAAAAAGAGCATTATCTAAAATGCAAAACTTTAAAGCTTTCATCTTTAGAAACCTAATTTTTGTTCTAGATAACCCTGGAGGAGCCTGCAGGTTTTGTAACACATAAATTATATCAGCATACCAAGGTGAATCTGAAAAGGCCTGGTTGATTTGTGGAGTCGCCATCTCTTGTTCGTTATCCAATTCATTTATGTCCATGGCTTGACAATTAGTTTCTTCCATAAGTTTGGCCAATCCCTATCCTTTTATCAACTTTGTAGGTTTTATTTCAATATCATACTCTAAAATGGTAGAAATCCATTTACCTCTTTTGCCCTCAATTCCATCTTGAGTCAGGATGTCTTTGACAACTGCATTTGGTACATAGGCTATCACATGAGAGTATAATATATAAACTCTGAAGTCTTTAATGGCTTTAACAAGTGCAAAAGCTTGTTTTTCCATGATTTTGTATTTCAGTGATGCATCTCTGAGTGCTTTACTAAAAAAGGCGATAGGCTTCTCACATCCTTGGTCATCCTTTTGTAGTAAAACAATTGCTATAGTGTGCTCTGAGGCAAAAGATAAAATTATGAAGTCTTTATCAAATTGGGGACTTGTAAGGACCGGTGTTCTAGTTAAAGCCATTTTAATTTCTTTAGATGCTTGTTTGGCTTCTACTGTCCATTTTATACTTGAATCCTTTTTTAACATATTACCAAGTAATCTAATGAGTTCTTCTAGGTTAGATATGAATCTTCTTAAGAAGTTTATCTTTCCTAAGAAAGCTTGAAGTTCTTTGATATTTCTCAGATGAGGTATTTGTAAAATTGCTTCTATTCTGGCAGGGTCAATTCAAATGCCATCCTTTGAAATGATGTTTTCTAAGAGCTTACCTTCTTCCAGGCCAAACAAAGATTTCTTTGGATTTAAAGAAATACCATATTTTCTGCATTTTAAGGATACTTGTTTGAGATGGTCCAAATGTTGCTGATCTGATTTAGAAAAAACAGTTAGGTCATCTAGATATATGACAAGAAAATCATGAATCCCTTTAGAAAATGCAATGTCCATTGCCCTTTGGAAAGTAGCTCCTACGTTTTTAAGTCCAAATGGCATTTTGATATACATAAATGTACCCCATGGCGCTGTAAAGGAAGTTTTTTCTTAGTCATCAGAATGAACCAAAATCTGATTATATCCAGAAAATCCATCTAAAAGAGAAATCCTGGAAGAACCTACTACCCTTTGCAAAATATGGTCCATCTTGGGTAAAGGGTAGTTATCTTTAAGGGAAACCTTATTCACATTCCTCAGATCTACACATAGTCTTATTTCTCTAGTTTTCTTCCTAGTGGGAACTAAGTTAGATAACCACTCTGAAAATCTTATAGGTGCAATAATCCCTGCTTCATACATACGTTTAATTTCTTTTCCAATTGAAGGCAGTAATATAGGGTTGATTCTTCTGAGTTTTTGTTTGAATGGCTTCTGGTCTTCTTTCAAAGGTATAGTACGCTGAATTATTTAGGTGTCATATGATTTCAAATCTTCATCACTCCAGGCAAAAACATCCTGGAATTCCCTCATAAGTTCAACATATTTTACTTTCTGATAAGGTGTTAAAGACTTTGATAGTTTTATCATCTTTGGATTGTCTTCTGTTCCTAAATTATATTCTTCAATGTCTTCCTTTAATGGTTCCACTTTGGTTTGGTAGGAATATCATTGGAATCAAAGAGGTCTTCTAGAGGAGTTAATCCTTTGGGCAGATGATTGTCTTTTAGGTGAATGACCTCTGTTTCTTCTTCAATCATTTCATCATGGTCCATTTGTTTTAGATTTTGAATTTATTTTTTAGTAAATTTTGTGGGGTGAAGCATTTGAATTGAGCTTTCTTCCAAAATCTTAGTTTCTACCTCATCTACTTGTTTAAAGTTACTATCTGCATCAACATCTATGTAACTGTGAGAAAAGTCTTTGTCTAAAGTTAAAAAATTATTAATCTGCTCATCACTTTCGAAACTGTCCAGTTCTTCAGATTGTCAGGGATAGCTGGTCTATGCTTAATTTTAGCAGTAAACTGATGATTAGGTTCGAAAGGCAATTTACAGGGGCTGGTGAACATGGCCAGACTATGAGCACGTAAGTTATGTTTTCTAGGTACTACAACAGGCTTAGTTTCCAAAAAAGTATTAAGAATCTCTATGACTGTTCCCCTATAGTATCTTAATCTAGGATCCCTAGTAAGGTACTTTCCTTTAATCTGATTAACAATTAATTCTGAATCACCTATAACATAAACTCTAATTGCTTCTAACCTTTTGACAAGTTTAAGTCCTAGAAAAAGAGCTTCATACTCTGCCATATTATTGGTGCACTTAAAATTTATCCTGTAGGCATGGACTTCAGCATGGTCATTTTCTAAGTTGGACCCAAATTCCTACCCCTGCTCCTAATTTGTTGACTGAACCATCAAATTATAAATGAAAAATAATTTCATGGACATAATTAGTGTCAGGGGTGGTGGGAATTTGTTTAACTGGAGGCTTCAGTTTTTCTTTCTCATCAAGTTTACTTTTGTCATCTGATTTGTCATTTGTATATGAGATTTCCTGAATCTGAACACTTATTTTTCCTTTTTCAATTTCTTTTGGTTCTGCTGCTAAAACTTGTTCATTGTTGGCAGGATTGGTTTCGACATTGTACAAAATGAATGAATCCATGTTAGAGTGTACTAAGTAGATAGGGAAATTTTGTGGTTTTTCCTAACTACTTACTGCATATTTCATTAATGTCTCTCTGTATAGCTTCTTAGGTTGGCTGAAAAGAGAGACAATAGCATAAGACATGTCCAATTGAAGTGATCCTTGAAGCTTAGCACCCCAGGACCTAGATAATAACATTCCATACGTTGGAGGAATATCTGCTACTACTATATCCATCAAGATCATTTTTGCAGGGTATTGAACTAAAGAAACACACAAGTCTTTTATTAATCCTAAACATCTCACTTGACTTGAATCAAAAGAAAAAAGATCTTTATATGGTATAGTGATGTCAAGTTCTAATTTCTCCATTACATATTTGGGCATTAAGTTGTGGGATGTCCCAGAATCAAACATGGCATTGTGAAGGATTTTATCATGAATATTTAAGCTCACATAAAAGGGAGGAATACTTTCTTCTAAATATTTCCCATTCACTTCAGGGCCAAAGATTAATTCTGGTTGGTCATCAAAAACATTTACAGAGTCTTCAGTTCCAGTAATTTTAAGTGATCTGTTAATTTGATCTCGATAGGCATCATGTTTAGCTAATTCAGACAGTGGAACAACTATCTTTAGTTTGCCTACTTCAGTTTCCAGATTGAAAGGTTTTTCTATTTGGGCTTTTATGTTTCAAATAGTGGGATTCTCTTTATTTTCTGGGTTTTCAGTGTTTTTATCTTTTTTCAGGAGTGGGATTATCATTTACATTTTCTCCTAAATTAACTTCTGGGGGTTCTTCCATGGTTCCCTTGGAAGTAAGGGGAGTGGAAGAGTCTCTATTATTCGGTTGATTGTCAGACACATTTACTATAATTGGATTAGAGGGTTTATTTTTAGATCTAGACAAAATTTGTACACGTGGAGGGATTGCTTTACCTTTGACAAGCTGTTTTGGAGCTTTCAATTTGTTGCTTTCATGAACATCAATTCTTCTACTTCTTAAGCTATACTGCTTGTGTAGTTCGTAGATGGTTGTATCATATCCCTCCCTAAAGTCAAATGATTCTCCTGACTGAGTTTGAAATTGTTTGAGAATGTGAGCCTCTTGATCATCTTGAGTTAGGAAAACTTCTCCTTCATTGTTAAGTCCCATCATATTTATCTGGGTATGTTCAAGGGGATCCTCTGAGCTAGAAGCTTCTATGTAATTCTTCTGGAAAGGGGGTCTAATGTTTTGATTTGGACCAGTTTTCCCAGGGTTCTGGTTTTGGTTTTTTCAGAAATTGGGATTCCCCCATGTGTTGGCTGGTTGACTATCCCAAGGGGATTTTATTTCTATTGTTTCCACTCTATCCCCTAGTCTTTCTATCCCTTTAATTATAGCATCTAGTTTCTATTCAACAGGTGAAGTTTCTTCTTTCAATGGTATCCTTCTTTCACTTCTAACCTTGGCTCATCTAGACATAAGGTTGGCTTCAACACTAACATTTATACTTTGCATTTCTTCCAAAGTTCTAGGGGCTCATTCCCTTAGCTGAAAATCCATATCAGAATCAAATCCATCTGGGAATTTGATTAGGGCCAAATTAGGTGGGGGTCTGAGGTTTTGAGGAATGGCATTGTAGACAGTGTTGAACCTGGTGCAGTAATCCTGCATAGTTTCTTGCATTCCTCTCTTAAGGTTTTCATACTCGGATAAGAACTGTAAAGGATCTTTCTTCTTCTCCCAACGATTTAAGAATTGTGTATAAAGGGTTTCTAGGCTATCTATGTTGTTTGCTCTTAAAGCCCTAAACTAGGTTCTGACTTCCCCAGTCAGACTCTGAACAAAAATCCTCATTCTTACATCATCAGTATCAATCTCATGTATTTAAAAATAGTCAGTCATTTTTTTGGTATGTTGTTGCACTGTGTAGGTACCAGTACCATCAAATGGCGTGACTTTACTTTGATAGTCTTGAGGCATGGCACCAAAGTTAGCCGGTAGATTCAGGGGGGTGTAATTATTTGCCATGGCTGCAGGTAATGATGGAACAACACATGGGGTATGGGTAACATTGGGAATTTGAGTTGTAGATGGAGGGATAGAAGGAGGGGTTTGTGGTGGGGTAGTTTGGGGTTGAGATGTAGGAGGAAATGGTGAGAAACTTGCAGAAGCAACAGTGATTGTAGAAGGATCAGCTGTTCTTTCAGAAGTAAGCTCAAATTGTATTGAATTGTGTAAATGTCTGTCTATTGTGAAACTAACAAATTCAAACTGTAACTCTTTAATAAACACTGGGTTTGGAACCAAGTGGATCAATTTAGAGTCAGAAAGTGTTACAAATAAAGAAGTCTGAAAATGCTCATCAAAGGGTTCTCCCTCGAGATAAATCCACATATCAGGGCAGGAGCTTGACCTGAAGATGGGTCGAGAACTAACAGTATTTTCTTGACTTTCCTGTCTCCTAAGAATTCTGGGGATCATATTGGGGTTCTTAAACACAGGTGGTGGATTTGGATCAGGATTTGACCTAGTGTAATGAGTCCTTTCTGAAGCCATATTTCTTGGTTTTAATTTTCTAAATTAATATCAACAAAAAATTTTGTGATTTCTTTAAGATGTTTCAGATTTTAATTAAAACCTTCCTAAAGATTTGTTTAACTGAGGAACTGGTTCATGTTCAGTTCATAAACTAGACCGGAGATATACTGAAGCAACATTCATCTACTTATGCACTTGCAAAGCAAGATTAGTTCAAAGGCTACCTGGCTAACTTCAGGCTCTATTTGTAGTTTATAAAGTAAACAAAAATAACAACAAGTTTTCATTCCCCAACGGAGTCGCCACTATGTTATCACTCAAATTTTCCTAGAAGTTGTAAGAAGAGGAAAGGGCTCTAGGCTAACCACAAAACAACTTTTGGGAATAGAATCTAGCCAATCTGTACCTAGAGAGGGCTCTCTCTTTAATATTTAGCTTTGTTTTATAAGGTTTTAGGCTAGTTATTAGAGCTTTGGGATTTTGATTAAGTTTGTTGGTGAAATTCAATAACAGAGGGGTATCACTGAGTATTTCATGCCATTGGGCTAATGGGGTCAAAAGAAAATGGCTTAGCTGGATTTGGTTTCTTTGCAAAGGATGGCTTCACAGGGCAATATAGCTAAACAGGGAACAAATGATGACTTGAAAATATGAGATGGGCTCAAGAGTGAAGAAGGGAAATTAAGAATCCTTCCATATGTCTTGAGAGAAGAGAACTTGACTGATCACCACTAAAGAGTAATTAAGAATTCTTTACTAAATGATCAAAATGAGTAAACTAGGAAACAAGAGCAATTAAGAATTCACTGTTTATCGTAGTTTAGAGGAAAACATTGAGAATAAAAACAATTGAAAACGGATTACACTAAAGCACTTTCTGAATTAAGATTTTTCGTTTTAATATTCAGATATGGAACATAATTGAAATATTTAAACATGAAAACAATAACACATGAGTTATAAGACACTTATTTGTCCGATGTATTGCACTTGAATCCTGTGAAAAGTCCTTTCTATCAATTCTACATCCAGCCAACCATGCAAGATTTGGTCCAACAACACTTTATTCCAAAATAATCAATTTTACAGCAATGTCTAAGAATCCACCCTCAATACTCTAAATGAGGGAGTATTTATACAAAAAATTTACGAAAAAATATCTCATAACAAAGTGAGATATAATATGAGATGACTAATTAGAGGTTACATGAAAATAGAGACAGATGGTCTCGTAGATAGCAGATAGAGGCAAACTGACGGTTTGCTTTCCCTATTCTTGTGAGTGTGCTGGAGTCAGGCCCTATGATTTTGGGCATCTTGTTGTCTTTGTTTTAACTCTGTGCTAGCTGCTCTGCTTTTTACTTTCTCACTGATACACTTTGACCTGCTCTGATACTTTTTACCTGTTTGATCTCTGTTTATCCTCTTTACCATCATTGACTATAGTAAATAATCAAAATTTACTTTTTACCAAAGACAAATTACAAAATTTCTAGCATTTCCTCCCACCATTTTGGCTGTGGTATTTTGGTCCTTTGCAATTTTCTGAGGACTTCGTTAGTCTCTGTGTACCTGAAAAAAGTTGGCTGAATTGGAAACACATGCTTTAGTTCATGTTCAACATAGAAGAGGTTCTCTAGACTGTCATAGAGAACTCTGCTAGTAGGCAATGCCTTTGGTGCTGATGTGCTGGTTGATGAACTTGCCTGGTTACTTGCATATTGATCTAGTTTATCAACATAATCTATGTTCCTCTTCAATTTATCATTTATAACTAAAGGACTGGGTAACCCTTTGTTCTGCAAAATACCAAATTTCTCCATAAAAGCATTAATTTCCTCCTGCATGCTTTGGCATCTTCTTTCCAAATTTTGCATCAAATATCTTTTAGTTAATACCTTCTTGACTTCTAGAATAGTCCCTATTCTATCTTCAATGCCTAGTTCTTCAAGCTGATACTTATTCTTGCTATTCCAAAAATTTATGAGCCTAGCGGCTTCCTCAGGCATTTTTCCTAAGTCTGATTTTGTCCTCTGAATCGCTTCTAAGGCTGCTTTTACTAAATCAATCTGCTAAAAAATTATCTGTATTGATGGCCAAACATCATTTATTGACTGAGTGATGTTGGTCCAAAGAATCTTTTTATATCTGCCAAAGGTTTGTCAAATGTGAGGTCATTTTCTAATGATTTCACCCTTTGTTCTAGTCCCTTAATTTCCCTCACTTTTTATGAAAAATTTATCTTCGAAAGGTCATATTTATGTTCCAAGGTATCATATTGTTCTTTCACCTTTTGCAACTTTGAAACTTGTAGCTTCATTTCCTCCATTGATTTTATCAGTTCTTTTGTGCTCAGACCTGTAATCTCTGCTAGTGTTGTTCCTGTTGTTGATGTTCCTGCTATTGCTTCCGCTGTGACCACTGAAATGTTCGGGGCTAGAGTTGTTACAAGTGTTGAAGGGACTGCGGTAGAAACCACTGGTATTACATTGGGAGGCTGAGAGGTCGACTCTCCCTGCTTGTCCTTCAATGCTTTTTCCAATTCTTGTTCAGTCCCATTTAGCCGTTCATTAAGCTTTAGGAGAAAGTCCATAAGCTCTTCTTTCGACCTTTGTTGTATGACCTTAGCAATCTGTGGATGCTTGGAAGGAGGCAACTTTAGCTGCTTTCTTAAGGCAGCTATGTCTTCATCTTTTTTTTTTTAATTAAGACTTCTACAGCCTCACATCTTTCGGATCATGGCCTAACCCAATGATCACTTCTTCTAAAGACTTTTTTTTGTTGTCTTTAGCTGTGAGAAGGCTCTCTCCAGCTGTAATTGGGCAGTTGTATTATTCAAAGAATTTTCTAGTCTTTGGGCTATCATGGCCTTACCAGTCAATGTAGAATAGATAATCTCCCCTGTTTGTTTGTGCATCTCAATTTGGTCCAAGGGATGAATGTCATTTGCCATGACCTCAAAATTGGTTCTTAGGTAATCTGCTGTTGATTGAGGCTGCTGCACTTTAGGTTTGAAATAACTCATTATCATTTTACCCTTTTTGATGTCATAATCTGACATCAACCTGTTTTGATTAGTGGGAGCCATTTTCAAACACTGATTATAGACCTGGATCCTCAATGGATCATTTCTGGCTTTTATTTCTATGAATTTCTTTTTGATATCTGTAGTGTCTTTTCCTGGTGGCCTAAAAGATGATACCTTTGCACTCTGTTGTTTCTCCAACTCCTGTCTCTGTGAGCTTTTAGATGTCTCACCTACTGGAAAAGTTTGATGACTATCTACACCTTATCTTCTTTGACTATCATTAGTTTCTTCAAAAAATTCTCCTTCTGAAAGAGGATTTAGCCTCTTCCTCTTGGCGCCAGGCTGTTCTGAAGGTCTACCGGCGGGGGTAAATGCTTCCCTGTCTCTCTTTTTGTTCTTTTCCTGATTCAGAGGAGTATGCAAGATTGGGGGTTCTCCCACATTGAATTGAGTTGGAGGAGTGCGTATGTGGGCCTGTTCCTTAGAAGTTTCAGGATGATTAGACATTATGGACTATTCTGTAGCCTGGGTACTTGTCTCTGTTTCTTTGCCTTTGGAAGTCCTTGTGAGTCGTGTACCTGTCTGCTGTGATTTCCTTTGAGAGTCCCTAGCTGTCGAGGCACTTATCCCTGATGCTAACTTCTGAGAAGTTTCAAACTGCACCTGTCCAAAAGAATCTAGGTCAAGAGTCTTCTCAAAATCTTTCATTACATTTTCTATGTTAACCTGTTCACTATCAGTTTCTACTAAGGTCCCTTCTCTCCACTCATCGAGGTTGGCAAACTGTTCAATCTCTGGGATTCTATGGTGTATGTATGGTGCCAGCCTATTCTTCATTCTTCTATCACAGATAAAGCTATGAGGGTCATATGGAACCTAGCCAAAACTTTTGTGTAAGTTAAGGTGATCTTCTAAAATTCTCTCTGCTTCCCTCCATGCTTCCTTATCGTTGCAGACGAAAGGGCCTAATTGATTCTTGATCCTGAGTTGTGTTTTCTTTTTGGCTTTGTGAAAATGGACCAAGTATGAATGTATCATTTGTCTAAAGTATTCCAATGCAAACAGTCTCATTGGAACGTATTTGGGTAGCTTGAGAGTGTAATATCCCTCCCTTTAT
>APFE031167843.1:174412-196614 GCA_000404065.3 Pinus taeda | reverse complement strand
ACCAGTACCAAGGCTACGTGCAACAATGCTTTGAAGCACATCATTCCTCCATTCCTTCGCCTGCACCAAGTGTTCAATGTGGACCGTCGTCGACCATGCTTCCCACCATTACTGGACACAACAGAGATCGCAGCACAAGTTCAGCAGATGGAGGAACTCAACGCAATGGGGACCATTTCTTCCTAAGGGGGGAGGAATGATCCAGGTGGATATTGGTGGCCACCCGCCAAGTCCATCGGGACCCCCATCATTGTCTCTTCCAGCATTTTCAGTTTCCTTAATTGTAGCACAACTTACTATTTTTAGCAGTTTTTCGGGTCCTGAACTTTCGGAGCCGTTTTGAGGTTGAGGCCCTAAACGACGTTTTTTGGGAATCCAGGGGCAACACGGGTCCATGGAACCAGTGTTGCCGTTCCAACAATGATAGTTCTCGAATAGATCTTTCTAATGAGCTATTGTACGCGTCAAACGGAGATCGTATGCCAAAGTTACGACCCCGGGAAATTGATGTACCAATTTACCCAAAACGGGGCCCACAATTTGGCGTTTCATCTTCTAAAGGTCGGTTTTGGAATGTGAAGGGTTTTCCATTGTTTCTCATAATAAATAGGCCTTCGAGCCTCATTGTAACACAAGTTCGGAACAGTTCAGAGACATGTAGCCGCACATCTCTTCTCATAGATAAGCTACCATCATCCTAACTGGTTTATTTTCCAATTCTGGTTGTAAGCATATTTCGGTATTTTCCATTAATGAAATGAAGTGTTATTTCCGCTGCATCTCTTTATTTATGGTTATCGCATCTCTGTATTTATGGTTATCTCTGTAATCTATTGCATTCCTGTTTAAATCCAGATCAAATATAGTGAGACAAGCTCTGAATGTCGGACCCGAACTGCAGAATGATTTTGGCTCAAATGGGTTTTTTTTGTAGAGTCCGAAACGTCGCAGGAAAAAAGTTATAGTGAAAATTCCACGATGACTTGTTTGGATCAGAGAAACCCTAGAATCCAAAGCTCTGATACCAAATGTTAGGAAACCAGCTCACAAAAGATAGAAAAGATAGATCAATGCCTTAGAATTCAGCCTCTTTGAGGGGGAAACCTCCTTTACATTACACAAATGAACAATTCTTGGATGATACAAATGACTAAACCTACCTTCTATATATAGGAGTCTAAGGGGTCATAATATAATCAAGCTGACATAATAGTAATAACATAAGGGCACAAAAATAACAATAGTGGGTTTCTATGGGGCATACTAATAACAATATGGGGACAATAGGGGTACAATAATAACAATAAGGGATACAATGACAATAGTAATGGGGGAAGCACTAGTATTATAGGGGCCTAACAATAAGTCTTAGTGAAGGCCATAAAGAAAGAATGGGGTTTGGAGGATTGGATAAGCATATGAGATTGTAACTTCTTGAGGATCATAAAATCCATGATGGAAGTGTACCTATAGACCGATACTCTTTGAGGATGAGGTAGGGAATCCAATTTAATTGTAGTTGAAGAGGAGCGATGTTCATTGAGGATTGGTAATCCAAGATAACAGTAGCTCGAATAGGACATACCCAATGAACATCTAGATGGGGTATTTTCCTTTAGAGGTAGTGTGGTATCTACATAAATCCACCGAACATGATTCTCTCATATAAGTTGAGCTTATCAAGTTCAAGCCTTATTGGAAATGTTAGTTGTGATATAGATGCTTAAATAGATGGCTTATCAATCCGACTCTTCTTATGAGAATACTTCAAGTTTGAGATTCCTTGTAATTTATGATGGGTTTATGAATACCTCCCTAGTTAAGAGGGAGTGTTGGAAATTGTAACTAGGTTCATTCTTCATAATGACGTTTGTCATCATGACAATTGTATATTTTTTATATCAAGAAAGAAACATAAATTATATTTTATTTATAGCATGGGTTTCATGCTTTGGTTAGGTCAAAAACACATTCTTCGTGCTTCTAAGTCTTTCTTGGTAAAAGAATAACTTTTGTCATCTAATATAGTGCCATTCAGACTCATTGTAACAAAGAAAAATATTTATTTTGAGTCAAGAAAATCCATTTATTCCTCAAATACCATGTCAGCCCAGTCAAGATGAAGTCGGCCTAAGGAGGTATATTCAACCCCTCAAGAAGGATTTAAATAGAAGGAGCTTGATTAATTTGTAGCACCATCTCATGACAAGTTCGATATGAAATAACGAAGGAAAAAAAGAGATGGAAGGGCGAAGGAAAGAAGAATAAGTTGAAGTATTTTGGGTTTATATCTTTTCTGTCCACATGTGCAAAACTGCTAGGGTTTCTGTGTAGCTACCAAGTTGCATGAGGTCAAAATTGTAGGGCCAAAATTCTGAAGTGTAGTTGTAGGGACAAAATTCTAGAGCAAAGCTACTGAAGGTTGAAGTTTTGAAGCTGTTGGGAATCATGATTTTTGTTAGACCAAAAACCACAAGTGTTAGTCAATGATTGCAATGCGAGAGATAAGGATCCAAGCAAGGCGGTTAGTCCATGTTGCGGAATACACAGGGAGTGTTTGTTTATATAATGTCCAACAATATCCCCCCCAACATGAGTTATGTGTGCATAGAACTCGTGACCTACACTTTGATATCACTTGTTGGGAATCACGATTGTCATTAGACCAAAACCCGTAGGTATTAGTCAACGATGCAATAGCTAGAGATAAGGATCCATGAGACACAATTATTCCATGTCGTGAAACACACAGGGAGCATTGGTTTATCCAATGTCCAACAGAAGCTGCCTTGAAGAGATCTTGCTGGGGGGGCTGAATTGGTGCTCGGAAGGATTTTGGGATTTTCTCTTTGGGTCGTGGAAGTCTCACTTTGAAAAGATTCTATAAGAAGAGAAGCATTATTTCTGGTTTTTCTCCTTGGAGGGGTTTTTCCCTAGCATGGATCCTATATCTTGTGTAATTTGTTTCTTATGGATCTTCATTGTTTTGGTAATTGTTTAATGAAAAAGAACTAAAGAAGTAATAATAAGGCCAACTATCATCACAAGTAATTATCAAGTAAGGAAAGCCAAACATAATATACAACATCTTGATTTTACAACACCTCTGAGCCACTCCCCTTTCACATTTACCTTTCAAAAATTTGGGAAGAAAATTATGGTGACCACTTCTATCCCATATGCAATTTTTTCATAGTTCCCATTTATGAAAAATTGTTCACTTAAAGCCTCTTTGAATCTTGGAAGAGGTCAAATTTAGAAATTCTTCCATTGGTGATTGATATTTTGAGGAAAACTTCTCCTATCTAAGAAAATATGGTTGTCAAGAAGCCCTGCATGCCTTGCTCCTTTTTATCCTGAGAGTTAAATGTATAAAGAGATAGCTTACCAGACAATGAACACATGAATTTCCTATGAACTACATAAAAACTCTAAGATAATTTATCTTAGTTTTCCCATACAAATTGGCATTTATACCTTAGAAAATCCTTGCGCACAACAATAAATATTTAATGACTTTTAATGTCATTAAGATAACAAAAATTCGTTTAAAACATCACAATTGTTTAGGGATTTTAAGTAACCATTATGTTACAATCGCTATGAGAAAGTATTTACATGAAAAATATCCCTACGATGATAAATTTCACTGAGTCCAGTCCTATGAGTTAGCCTACCAAAAGGCTTGAGAACTCTCTCTTTATTAGTACCAACATTTTTTGCATTCAAAGAAGAAAGAAATGCATATTTGCCTTTAGTTTTATTACAACAACCCACTAGTGAAGCTCATACTATAGAAGCCTCTTCATCTAATACTGCTATAGTTACACGTGATGATGTCTCAAAAGACATTGAACAAGTGTTCGCAGAAGTTGATAATGACTTCCTGAAAAGGGAATTATCAAAAAAATTCCACTACAATCAAAACACATTGACAATGGGATGAATTCCTAAAAACTATAGAAAGTGTTCTTGGGCAACACAAAGTTGACGAAGATCCTCCTAAGGCTTCCATTCCTAAGAAACATGCTCAAAAATAGTTAGATAACTTGTCCATACTAAGGCTGGCTTAGTCACCTCAAAAGTCTTATTGAAAACTCTCATTAACATTGTTTCTAATAAGAATTCACAAGAAAAAATATTAGTCAGTTCACTATCACCAATTGAAATCGCATATATTCCTCCATTAGATTTTGACTTCATCTTGCAGAAGAATGTTGTGATTACAAGAAGAAAAAATAATATAAGAACTAAAGAAACATAAGTTCCTCCATAGGTGGTATGGGATGGATCATAATTGAATGAAAAGTAAGTAGTTTAAGAATTAGCTCACTCTATCAGAGTATATGCATATGCCAATGTCTACCATGTTACCAAATTTTTGTAGATTGTGAAGTAAAAGGATGTTGAAATCTTGGAGTTGGAGTAGTTGTTTTCACAACAACGAAATTAGTTTCAAGCATAGTTGAAACTGTGAGAATATGAAGCTCAATAATAGCAGACTCAATTATAGAGGAGTTGCAAGAAAAATTGAAAAATGAGATTGATAGACTACAACATGGGCTTCAGGTCAGTATCCAACATAGGGATGCTCAATTGCTTGAGCTGCAGTTGAAAATTTAGAAAACAACCAATAATGTAGTCAATTTGCAAAAGTTTAAAAAAGAAGCCATTGACATCAATCAATGATTCCTTCATGTACAAGAGTCGTTTTATAACAATCTAAGTCTAACTCGAGCTTAATAGAACCTCACACATTGCTCAATAATACAATTGATAAAGAAAAAGAGTGTGAGGAGGGAGATAAGAAACTCACTAAGCTCATTTCCTGGGAGAACAATGACAAGAGAACTGCCCTCGACCTACCTCGAATTACTCTAATACAAAATAAAATAGCCTTGAAAGCCTGGAAGGCTCACTTGCAATAGGTCCAAGGAAATGATTATTATTGTACAAAAAATTCTTCCCCGTTGATACAATCTGCAATGAAGATAGTTAAAGATACAAGATTAGAAACAAAGGTTTCATAGGAAAAGTGTTATGGAACCAGCTCAAGAAAAGATAGAAAACATAGAAAAGAGAGATCAACGCCTTAGAATTCAGCCTCTTCGAGGGGGCAACCTCCTTTACATTACACAATTGAACAATTCTTGGATTATTCAAATGAAAAGACCTCCTCTCTATATATAGGAGTCTAAGGGTCCATAACATAATTAGAGCCTACATAACGATAATAATGTAAGGGCACAATAATAACAATACTAGGCTTCTATGGGGCACAATAGTAACAACATGGGCACTACATGGGTACATCGATATAATAAGTGGGTTGTACTAATAACAATAAGGGGTTACACTAGTAGTATAGGGGCCTAACATGCCCCTCTCCTTCAACAAGTGTTGTCCTCAACGCTTGAGTAGTTCTTGATTCTTCTGTATAAAATTATTGTCCTCCCATGTGGAATCTTCAGTGGGTAAATTATTCCACTTGATGAGAGACTCTGAAATTGATTGATTTCGTAGCTGTCGGGTTCTTGTTTCAGTGACTGCTCTAGGTTCCAATATGGTTTTTCCTTCCTCTTCAATTTTTGGCAATATTGTTTGAATTGGGATCTTTTGCAACTTTTGAATAAGTGGCCATACTTCTTTGTCCTTCTTCCATTCATCCATTTCTTCGCTTATCCAATTTGGTTGGATAATAGAAATAGCACAAAACAATGCTTCCACATCCTCATCCTTGAAGAGTCTTCCCATTCGGTAAGGTCGCCATTTTTTAAGTGCATGTAGTATTGCCAACATTTCCTTCTCATAAATAGCTTGCTTGAGATGTAGTGGTAAAAATACCCAATCACCTACATCAAAACATTTTTGACTATGATGTTGATCTACCTGTTGTTTCGTTTGATTTTGCACCAAAGTGGAGTTATCCTTTAAAAGTTGGAGAACTTGTTGTTGATGCTCGATGTGATCTTTCACTGTTTGAACCTTTTTCTTCTTGATATGTCCTTCTATCTATAGAGTTTGTGGAGTGGTAATTTCTTCCAATCCTTTACAAGATATGGCCGAATTCATTTCTTGATGCTCGATGTGATCTTTCACTTCTTGAACATTTTTCTTCTTGATATGTCCTTCTATCTTGATAGTTTGAGGAGTGGTAATTTCGACCAATGAATTACAAGATATGGTTGGATTCATTTCTTCTTTCTTAATGTGATCTTTCACTTCTTGCACCTTTTTCTTCTTGATATGTCCTTCTATCTTGAGAGTTTGAGGAGTGGTAATTCTTGCCAATGCTTTACAAGATATGGTCTGATTCATTTCTTCTTTCTCTGGGGTGGGGTCCTCACGTATATCCTCTTCTTTTGATGTTTCTTGATCCTTTTCTTCCTCGTCTTCATAATCTATGTAAAATAATTTCTTCTCGGCACACTTATGACCTTTAGTGCATTTGCTATCACAATTGTAACAAAGCCCCTTTTCTCCTTTTTCTTCCAATTGTTGTGGTGTAACCCTTGTAGGTTGTGGAAGGCTAGGAGAAACAACACTTCCATATTCATAGTTGTGAGGGGTAGAATTCATTGTTGCCATAATTTTACTTTCTAGTTTGTCACAAAGCCCTTTTACTCTTTCCAATTGTTGTGGTGTTGCTCTAAAGAAGGTGTTGCTCTTTGTAACCTCATAATGTGCTATCATTTCCTCTGTGAGAATTGACCACGTAACAAGTCGTTTACGAGAACAAATCCCTTTATACAATAAAAATTGATCTGGTTCTAAATATTAAGATGCAATACATACCTTTTGTAACAATGGTACACCATGTAGATCAAAATATTGCTCCATCTGAAGTATCCAATTTACAGGATCCTTCCCATCAAACTTCCTCATCTTGTTTTTTCTTGATTTTAGGAGCTCTATCTTGAAACGATTGTAACTCTGGACTTTCAGATCTTTAAGTTCTGAAATTGTGACCTACAGTAGCCCTCTGTGTCCTCTTTCCAATGCTGCTAGTCTAACCCCAATTGGATTCTCCAATGAAGAGTTATGCCAAATCTCCCACAGTGACCTAATTATAGACCTTTCCAGAAGAGCGAACTTTTATGAAGTGCCACATGTCACAATTTGGACCTTTGGCTCTGAAAAATATCTAGAAGAAACTACATTCCGTCCTCTTTCTGTACCTTTTTTTGAAATTTCAATCCGATGCCCAGAGAGAAAGTTATGATGATTTTCCCCAGGTCACCTGTTTGGAATGTAATTCAGGAGTCTGCAAAAAGACCAACTTCCTTAGATCATATCTCCGCAAATATAGTGCAAAAAGCTCTAAAATTCGGATCCGAGATTTAACGCGATGTCTTATCAAATGGTTTTTTTTTTCGACTTCTGAAATGTCGCAGAAAACAAGTTATAGCGAGAATTCCACGATGACCTGTTTGGAGCACCGAAACCCTAGAATCCAAAGCTCTGATACCAAATGTTATGGAACCAACTCAAGAAACGATTGAAAAGATAGAAAAGAGAGATCAACGCCTTAGAATTCAGCCTCTTCGAGGGGGCAACCTCCTTTACATTACACAATTGAACAATTCTTGGATTATTCAAATGAAAAGACCTCCTCTCTATATATAAGAGTCTAAGGGGTCATAACATAATTAGAGCCTACATAACAATAATGATGTAAGGGCACAATAATAACAATACTAGGGTTCTATGGGCCATAATAGTAACAACATGGGCACTACATGGGTACATCAATATAAGAAGTGAGTTGTACTAATAACAATAAGGGTTACACTAGTAGTATAGGGGCCTAACAAAAAGCCTCTAGAAAGAGATGCACTAAAAAAAGGGCAAAAGACTCCAAACATGAGCATCAAAGTAAAATTGCACAAATTTAGAAGATTGACCTAGACTCCATCTAGAGATATTTGTTTAATCCACATAGTTACTTTATGATGACCAAATTAGTTATTAAAATAATAGTAGAAGAACTGTTAGATATTGAAGCACACGTATTCGAGTGCCAGGTCAATATGAAACTCAATTCTCCTACGCAACTTGCATACCTTCTACAAATTTATTCACAATGGAAATTTTCCAATTAGGCTTCTCTAGGCATTACACCAATAAATTGAAGGCTTATTTTACCTTGAAATCAAAACAATTTTTTAGTTTCCCATTTTTATATTTTTAAGTTTTTAAGTCCGTAAAATTTGGAGAGGATTTGTATTCTCTATTTTGTAATATTATTTAAACAACAAAATGACTTTGAATATGAAGTTCATTTTTGCAAAAAATTCAACCTTTCAATGTTGTAAAGTTCATATTTTCTTAATATATTTTTAGACCACTATGGTTTGATAGTGCATGAGCTTAAATTCCTTTATTTTTTTGAGTGGATCATATTTTTATTTATAGTTATTTTCTTTTAGCCAATAAATGTGTAGATTTGCATCACTTGTTCTTCAAATTAAATGATTAGTGTCAATTTAAACCAAATTTACTATTTTTGGCTTCACGTTTATGTTGCATATTTTTCATCCATATGATATGTTTATTTTTGCATGTTTTTAGGTGCATATACTCTACAAGAAAATTTGTAACTAGTTCATCGTGGACAAATTGTAACATAGTTTTCTTTCCTCATATTGACTTTCAAAACATAATTAAAAATCATGCTATAAAGGTAGGGACTAGATGTATTGCAACTATTTCCCATGTTATTTTAATCTTTTCTTCCAACAACTCCTTTATCATTTTAATTATTTTAATATTTTTCATCACGACTTTTGGATTTGAAACTCTTTTTTAATAATGATTTCCTTATGGCTTCTTGATTTTTTAAATTTTTTATTTCTGACGACTCTTTTATTATTTTAATATTCACTTGACTCCTTTATTATTCTAATATTTTATTTCCAAGGGTTCCTTTATTCTTTTAATCCTTTTTATAATTATTTATTTACAAATCTTTTCCCATAACAAATCACTTCTTTGGAACTCTTGTTTCACAACAATTAAGTTAAATTTTATCCTATAAATATACACCTCAATACTCTTTTCTATTATTTGGGTTTTATTTTTTGTAATAATAATGGGAATAGTTGTATTATGGAAAAATTCGTGCCCAAATCCCTATTGTACATTGAGAGTTACAATTCATAGATACCTCTAGCTTCATATGTAAGTAAGTTCAAATGTATCAAAATTATCCACTTAAGAGGAATAAGGTCGACTCCAATGAAACTAGGTCTTTGGAGATAAAAATCTTCTAGAAAGAACCCATTGAAAAACAAATTGTAACAACCCTGGTTATAAATCCATGTAATAAAGTTAATAAAGACAAAATAATACCAAGGTCATGGGTCATGTATTCCAAGATGAATGTTGGGTAAAACATCCTAGCAGGTGTTCATTTGGTTTATTATGGCTAAAGGAAATTGGGAAAGACAATGACAAAGGATTTAGAAAGGTAAAGTTGCATTAATTACCATTTTATTTATGTAAATAATGGAAATTAGGAGAAAAGGAAGGTGAAATGTCACAAGTTGCATGTGAGAAGGAAAATAAAGGAAAATAATGGAAAATGAATAAAATAGAGGCATCATTGATAAAAGGCTTCTGAAGATCAGTTGGTAACCTTTTGTCAGTTTAGTTTTCGAGCTTTTTCTCTCTACTCTCTCTCTCTCTCTCTTGGAGCACTCTAGCATTAGCACAAGGAAAGTAAAGGAAGGACAAAGAAGGATAAGGGAAGCAAAGATCAAGAAAGGAAGACCAGGATCAAGCAACTACATCGAGATTACTTGTAGGTATTGATTTGCATGTGTGAGTTCCATGCTATATTTGGCATGCATGTGTGTTTTTTGGTTTTGTTGTTGTCATATGCATGGGTTTTGCAAAGTGTGACAATGTTCTTCAACCTTGCCTTGCCATTTCCAGATAGCCATGGTGTGGTGGGTTCTCTTGTATTTGTTTGACCTGGAAATTCGAATGCTCTCGAAGCTCAGTGGGGTGGTCTCAAGGTTATTGACAAGTCCTAGGAATCCCGGGATGGGATACATGGTAAATCCTGGATGTGAACACCTCAATTGAGCCTAGGAATCCCTTGATCGGTAAAGGACATGATAAATAGTAAAGCTCAATGGTGAATAACCTTAATTGGGCCAATGAATCCCTTGAATGGTAATGGAGGGATACATGGTAAAGCCCATGGGGCGGTGACCTCATAGGCCTAGGGATCCATTAACTGGTAATGGCAGGATACACGTAAATCTTAGAGGTTGATACAGATAAATTCATCACGGTTTAGGTGGATAGATCTAGAGGAATCCATGCTAGGGCCTAGTGATCTGGTGGGGAATGTGGTAAACCCTGGTTCTATTGATGAGGGTTGAGGTGGTTTGGCCTTGGGAAGCCCTAGTTGGTTTTGTTGTGAGGCCCACATTCATGCTTGGAACATTGCACAAGGGTGATTGGCTGAAAGCAAGATTTGGATAAGCCTAATCTATGGTTGGGTGGTTCATGGAAGTCCCAAACATGGTTGGCTTATGCATTCATTAATAAGAACTCCTTATCCTTGGTATTTCATGTGTAAATCTATTGGTTCATATGTGATTCCTATGACTATTATATAATTTTTATTTCTATTGGTTATATGTTGGTTATGAGTATGTTTTATGATAGATTTTATGTATGGCTCTGATCATGTTTTGATAAGAATTCAAATGTACAATGAATATATGGCCTAATAGATGATAATGTGGCTATTATGATAAGGCATCAATTCTTCTTTATGAATCTCAGATAAATATGAGACCCCTCTACTCAAATTTTTTGTTATGACCTATAGATTACATACTTGTGACATGTTTGACGAAATTCCTGTCATGGCTAGTAGGGGCCAGATAAATTACTTATACCAATGAATGAACTAGTAGCCTTATTCCATTTTTATTTATCATTTCTGGAAGTTTCATGAAGTTTTGAGCAATGGCTTGAGACCTAGCGATGAAAAAGTGGCTCAGAATTCGGGGTCACTAGCTCAAAACTAGTTGCAAAAGTCCACAGTCACTGACATGCCTTTCTTTGGGAGTGATTAGAAGGCCTTAGTTACATGCATGGCTTTTCATGGGAGTGGATGAGGGTCTATATCAGTGAATGTCAAGTTTTTTGAGGGGTTGGTCATCTGGAAGGGTTAGTTGGCTCCACGGGGGCTTCACTCAATGAACCTATGACATATCATGTGCGTTCGTGACATACTAAATAATACCCCTAATTTGACTACATATTGGAAAATACCTCTATAAATCACATTATTTAACCCCCTAACAATATGAAACCAATACACCTTCCCAATTTAAAAAACCCTCACTTTCACTAGATATTGTAGGCACCCATTTTTTCATTAACATTTTTTATACCCCTTTATATTTTTCCACTAACTTTGAGCTTCATTTTTTAGACCTGCCAATATAAAAATCCTTTACCCCCTATATATCCCCCAATATATTATGTCATTTTTTCCTCAATATATATCCCCCAATATGAACCCATGCGGTATGGTATTGCTTCCCTAGCGAAGCCCTCGTGGTTGGCTCCTGAAGGTTTTGTAGCATGTGTGGAAGGTTATAATGGTTTTTTTTTTGTTTTTGTTTTTTCGGTTTTATGTCCTTAACTATACATGGGGATTTGAATCACATCATCGTAGCCTGTCATTGCATGTTTACCTCAACGGACATGTTAACTTGGGTAAATGTTGGAAGAGGGTGTTATAAAGCAGTATTAGAGCATGGTTCAACACGTGGAATGGATAGGAGGAATGTGTTTGTCATGCATGCTTGTAGATTGTATATGTTCTTGTTGTGTATGCATGATAGTGGTCATTGTTATAGCTGTGTCGACATGTAGGAGTTGATGATGTTGTTGTTAGGATGTGTTTGTCATGAATGCATATCAATGGATATTCATTTGTTATGCATGTCAATGTCTATATGTTGTTATGCACGCACTAATATGGTCACGATTATGCATGTATAGTAGGTAAGAGATGCATTGTGATGATAATTTTTGTGGTATTGTGTCATCATGATGCTATTGGTATGTTATGATGTTGATGTGATGGATGAGATGAAGCAAGAGATGCAGATTATCAAAGAGAGGTTGCAACACTGGACCTTGGGGTAAGAGTAGATTGTCACATAGGTTTGTATGTTTGGCATGCAGGTATGTGGTTAATGGTTGTTATGATCATTAGGGTTACTTATATGCTTGTCATTATATTTTTGTTTTGATTACATGTATGATAAATGCCAGTTGATCAATGTAGTCATATGCACATGTGTTAGATAGTCATGAATGATAGTAACATGTTGTTATATGCATTGTGGTCATATACCTAATGATTATGGTCATTGTAGATAAGGTCTTGATGTTATTATGTTTTGTGCTAATTTGGATTGACCTATGTAGATGATTATGGTTATGACATTCAAGTATGAGTTAACATATTGTGATATTATGTCATACTAATTTAGACTAACTGTGCATATGTGATTGTTATGCATGAATGCCAATTTTTTATGAGCTTATGATGTGAACATATTAGCTAGTTAGCATGTTATGGATATCATGACCTTATTTAGGTTTGAGTTGATGTGTTGTGAAGTTATATCATGCTAATATAGATTGATTGTGCATACAAGATATCCTCCCCTGAGATACATTAAGGTATGAGTTTTCTTATGTTAGCTATTTGGTGTTTGAATGTTTGATTATGTCATTATTTGGTGTCTAATATGTCTTCTATCTGTTGCTTGAATGTTTGATTAATTTCATGATATGAGTATGTGTCTATAAGATTGCATGAAGGGATGATCTTATTTAACAATGGTTGTACTAACACATTATGGCTGAGACAATTGATATGCACTTGAATGCAAATGGGTTCTAGTTGTAATATTTTGATTAATGACTATAAGTTGATTTTAAATATGACATGGTTGTCAGTCTTGGTAAAGGTTGATTTCAAATTAATAGAAATGATGTATTGATATTTGGAATGTGTGACTGGCATGTGTGAATAGTTGTAGGGAAATGTGTTTGGTATTAACTTGACAAGCTAACAATTGATTTTTTTTATATAACTAATAGTTGGGTGATGTGATACAATATAGTAAGACTCAATTGTAGACAGGTAAAAGGTAAAAGAAGGGAATTTAGTGAGAATTCCTTTATCTATGTTTGGAAACCACAATTCAAAATGAATGCATGCTTTGAATACAACAAGTCTTCTTAACTTAGATTTTGGCTGACAATATGTGGATATATGTTATATTCCGAAACATGTATTTGATAGGTATAAAAACTGGTATCTAGTTATAGTTGCATCAATCAAGGGAATTGGAGTCCCTTGAGAGATGGCATGGATGTGTTCAGTTACAAAGAAACGTTCTTGGCAGATCAAGTTAAGGTAACTAGTATATTTTTATGTTTATTTATGCACTAACAATTATGTGTTTCCAGCAGTATTATGCAAGGGATTGCATGACAAGAGACTTCCATGAAATATTGAAGAAGGCTCGGGTTGAGATTTCCTTTGGAAGCACTAGGAATCGTGGGGATTGCGTCATGTTGTTTGCTGCTAGTCTTGTGTTATTGGTCTTTTTTGATTTGTTGCGCTTGATTTACGGTTTGGATTGTGTCTAGTGCATGATCATGCCAATTTATTTGTGGTATCATATTTCTATTAGTGTTTCATGGTTTTATTCTTGTTATTTCCTTTTATGTTTTTAGGGTCTTGGGAATTGGTTGGGAAAAGAAGAAATTTAATGGAGCTCAAGAAGTGCTGAATGAAACCTAGCAGGTAATGTATGACTTGGATGAAGCTTGGTGCATGAGTAAGGGCAATTGAAGGCAAGAATATGAAATTTTTTTGGACTGGTTGGGTTCATTAGGGTAAATGGATGGTGGCAGGAAAATCATGAGAAAGGTAACATGAAAGGTAGAGTAAATGAATTTGAGGCATCAGATGCCTTGTGCATGATGTGCATGGATAAAGGGGGTTATTTTAACATTGACCTTATGATATATGGTAACTATGTTGTGATCATGATTATGTTGATGATATATATATATATATATATATATATATCTATGTATGTCGTTGTTTGACAATATCATGATTTTTTGTTGCTAATGTTTATTTATATGTATGTATCTATGTATCTATGTCACTGTTTGACAAGGTTGTCAGGGATAATTCTTGTGGAGCAATGATTGCTTATGTAGGTGAATGGCATGAAAGAGGTTCATGGTCTTATGGGGAATCAAGTGGGAAGAGTAGTCCAGAAAAATTTATGAGGTCAGTATCATGTGGATATGAGTTGATATTATGTGTTTATACTATGCCTATGCTTACTTTATGGATAGGTAATGCTGAGAGATACATCAGTGGAATGAAAACAACGTGATCGGGCCTAGTCTAGAAATCTGACCGTCGCAGGAAATAGATGTACACCTGTGACAGAGTTGTGATAGGATCATTATTATCATGGGATCGTCACGTCTATTAATGATTTACTCACGATGAGGCAGAAACTTAGGGAATGTGGGTCAATTTGCAGCATCGGAGAGCATTTGCTTAATCTTCTTACATCAGTGGGAAGATATGAACATGTTTATTTGACACATGACACAATAGAGGGACTGAGATGAGGACAATGACAAATTACTGTGTAACAAATTCCCCCTAAAGCATGAAACCCGAGAGAGTGGGAGGGGTGAATTGGAACCACCTCGAAGATCCTGTAGGCGCAAGTACAACTGATATCTGTGATAGTGAAATAGATATAGTCTAGGCATGGGTGCAGCCATCCAAAAGACAGAGACTAGGTCTGTGGTATGGATGCAGCCATCCAATAGACAAGACCATGATAATGATAAACGTATGGTCACAGCCATCTGTGAAGACTCAGGAATGGTCACAACCATCCATCAAAGAGTCATATATGTAATCATGAACCAATCCACGCAACCCGAACGTATGTAATCTTAGTTTAGCGTCTTGAAACTCAACCAATCATAGTACAAATTCTAGCATGCGAACAAATGTGCTGGGGTTGAACATGATAGAAAGTTGCTTGATTACTGGTCAATGATGAAAACTGTTAACAAGCGCAAGAGAAACCGCCAATAATGCTAATGGCTCTCAAGGTACTGTCTAGTACAATCCACTAAGTGTGAAAAATGAGCTGAAGTGGAACACTCGTGGAATCACCCAATCAAAGACCAATGATGAAAGTCTATTTTCAGGTGCAAAGAACTGGCCATTGATGCATGCAAGCTCCAAGGTATCGAAGGGGATCTCTAGATCCATCTCATAGATAATGAGCTGGCATTGACAGGAGACGATATGTCGCAGGAGGGCCATAATGTTTCCCCCATCAATGACACGAGATAAGGAACAAGAGGCAGATGGTGAAGCAGAGTATCATAGGAGGAGGTAAGGGTGTAAACTGCAGAAGGATTATACTTTTGAACATATTGACGACACGAATCCAGAATGTGGCAGCATTTTGGTACCAAGGGATCAGAGGCTTGATGGAGACAACATGGATCAGATGGAATGAGGCAAAATGACAACAAAAAACCTCGGAAGGCCAACTGGCGATGTGTGGATGTCCCAACCCGACAAGAAGAAAAAGTGTCAATGTTCAAGAGTGACTAGCTGCCACAGGTAACCAATGATGACTTCCAAATTTTCCCCCACAATTGTTGGTGAGTACCCCAATTATTTTTGAAAACAAACTTGAAGGGGATAGCATATGCTTGTAATATAGGTTCAACCTTCGGACGAATCCAACCTAGTGATAGTTTAATGAGCCCTAGGGAGGAGAAGCTTGAGTTTCATCATGGTGACGAGTCCAATGTCGTCAGGGTTTAACGAGTCCGACATAGGTAAAACTCAGAGTCTTTTTCATGTTTAGAGAGTTTGAAAAAGACACAGAAAAGAAAACTATAGGGAGGGTCCTTTTGCTTAAATTTGTGTCCCTCGAGCCCGAAAAAGTATAAAATAATACTCAAGGGAACCACTTGATCATTATGACCAAGGAGTAATTTTCGTAATTAGTGGCCTCGATTCGAAAAAGTAGAAAAGCGATCAAAGACACGTCGTTTTGTAACCAATATCGAACTTGAAACGACAAAATTCCGGCAATCTTTTCACATTTATACGGTTAGAAAAGAGGTTAAAGTGGACTGCCTTTTTAATTCTGTCTAAGGACTTAAAAAGGGAAAACTCGTCAATATTTTCATATTTTACGAGTCAGAAAAGAGCTTAAAGGAGACTCGTCCTGGAGGAATGAGTGGTATAAAGGGTAGCAACTGGTTTCGACAATGGTGGAACTGCTCAAAACATGTAATGTTCAAGAGGCTGGCTAATAAAAACACTCATCGCTGCAGTTCCTGAGGAAAGGAAAAACAACCAAGTGAAACCATATGATTGGCCAAAGATATGGTGGCGATGGAATGAAACAACCAAGGCTCATCTAGCAGAAATTAGCGGATAAAAACGGCAATCACGAGGTGTAAATCGGGTATGGGTTCATTTTTACACAAGCTTGAACCGTGGAGAGCTATGCTTGGATTTGGTTTCATGTTTACACAAGCTTGAAACAAAAAACTATGCTTGTTATAAGTTCACATGCCCCCAACATAATGACGCAAATCAAGGTACATGCCCCCCAAGCTTCATTGCATCCAACAGAGTGGATGGAATGAAGGTTCACTTTCGAGATCTTGGAAAGACTCGACTTGGATTTTAGGAGATCTTAATCAAAGACTCAACTTGGAAAGGGAGTTGTTTCATTTTTGAATGAGGTTTACACAGTAAAAGAACTATCCTCATAACCCTTGTTTCATTTTTTAACGATCTTGACACAAGATTGGGAACTATGCTCGTCACTCCTTGTTTCATTTTTTAATGAGGTTGACACAAAAACAAAATATCCTTGTCCTTGATTCATTTTTTAACGAGGTCGACACAAAGAACTATCCTCAAGACTCCTTGTTTCATTTTTTTAACGAGCTTGACACAAGACAAGGAACTATGCTCCATGATCCTTGTTTAATTTTTTAACAAGGTTAACACAAGATCAAACTATCCTCGGGCCCTTGCTTCATTTTTTAGCGAGGTTGGCACAAGAAAAGAACTATCCTCAGGACTCCTTGTTTCATTTTTTAACGAGCTTGACACAAGACAAGAAACTATGCTCCATGATCCTTGTTTCATTTATTTATTTATTTATTTTTTAACGAGGTTGACACAAGAAAAGAACTATCCTCAGGACATCTATTCATAAGTCATAAGAAAACATGACTCCCAAGAGATCTCCACTGGATGGAAGAACCAAACTCTGGGAGGAATACATGTCATGAGACACCAATGACAGATCAGGTTCTAATGTCCCCAGTACATGATGTACGAGACCATCTACATGATCATCAGTAGATGCAGAGACGGAACGGGTAGCCACACAATTGACGTGTGGCTGGGAAGGTACTGCTTGTGAGCAAGAACCGATAGGGGATGGCAGCTGCACAGGAGGCACTGGGGGACTAAAGAACGATAATTGATCGATGATCACCATTCATCCATCGTGTGGAAAATAGACCACATGGAAAAGTGAAGAGACAACGGCCCCCATGGCATAAACATAGTCACGACCAAGGAGAAGATTGAAATATAAAGAACCTTGGACAACCATTACGTCTATATAGACGATTTTGCCTCCCAAAGTAATAGGAAACTTCAAAAGGATCCCCAAATATTGGCTGGTTCCTCCGTCAAATGCCAATAGATTTTGCGCGACTGACACAGGCTGCGGGGAGCCCAAAGCTTGCCAAGTAGTGAAAGGCATGAGGCTAACCAATGCACCCTCATCCAAGGCAATGCCAAGTACTGCCTTATCATAGGCATGTACAGTAATCTGGAAAGGCATGTAGGATGGAAGGCAAAATGCAGTCAAATGACTCCAGTCGAAGGAAATGAATGAACTACTTGGTGGGGGTATCATATGATTGCCCCCATGGTCTATAGGAACTGAAGAAGGACGGTCCTGATTAGTAGGGATAGGAGGGTCGTTCTTAATCTCAGGAGAATTTGACGAGACGAGAAGAACATGAGCAGTGCGATCATGACGCTCTTCCGAAACAAAGTGATCAACAGGCAGTGAATCCAAGACTACACTCTCTCCGACCAATGGTCGGTCTGGAACGTGCTTAGCACAGCCAGGTTCGAAAAGAGGAGGACGGACAAGAGAAGAATCTAAGTCAATCTCTTTGTCAATAGGGAGAGGGTCTGAAGAGAGCCTTTGATGACCAATGGGAAGTCGAGGTGAAGAAGTTGTAAGACTTTCCAAAATGGCAGAAGCTTTATTGATGAGTGGACAAAGGTGAAGGGGATGGTTTCCTTCAGATAGCCTACAAGGGAATCAAATCTTCCCTTTCTTCTTACCACTGCCAGTTGATAGGATAGCATTGTCATGGGCTTCAGAGGATGCTGAGGGACAAGCCAGATCGTGAGACCATACTTCTAAGATCCAAGGAATGCCAGGACAATCATGAAGAAGATGGTCACCCTTGCATAATTTACAAGGAAACTTAACCTTCCGTGGAGGAGTAGAAAGTGTCACAACTGGTGACATACTTGGAACATGAGTGGCACAGGTGACCTCGCACTTATTAGACTTCTTCTTCTTCTTCTTCTTAGTCTCTTGATTACTAGATGTGAAACTTTCACCAAGCGAAGGAGGAGATGAACGTGAAGAAATAGGGGAAGAAGGTGCTGGCTCAACCTTGGAATCAACGTGTCATGGCTCGGACGAAGGAGATGGTGGAATAGGACTCATGACGCTTAGGACCACCGAAGTTGAAAACAACCAAATGGGAAAACTGATGGTTAACCCAGGCAAAGACAATGTTGCCATATACGGAGCATCGACATTTCCAAAATGCAGAAATAGACCAGGATTTCCATCTGGGGGAAGACCTTGGCCGGTATACTCAGGGAATGTTTCCATCAGGAACGAGCCTGAAAAACACTCTTTTTACAACCAAGAACTCAAACTGTTACTAGGAATATTTCGTGGGCAGTAAATTTTATGACACAGGAACAAAACTTGACCTTTTCATGTATCAAGAGTTGAGAAAAGGACGAAAAGGTGACTCTATCTCCTTCAAGGTTTAATGAGCTTGAAAGGACAAGTGCTTAGATGGACCTTTTCTTTTAAGGAGTTCGAAAAGGAAATAAAGTGACTACTCTGGAGAACTAGGCAAAAGGTTTACCAAACAACCATAAAACTGCATATACACCTTGGCGATCATATGAAAACCAAGGACTTTCTGTATAGTAGTCAATCTTCCCGAATGCTGTGTTCGGTGCGTTATGGTTTGTAAGGTGGTAGACATGGCTTCCTAAGGATATAGGATGATAACCTAGTGGAGTCTCCCAACATATACTTGACAGTACTGGGAGCGCAAGTCCGTACTAGCGGCTATTGAGTCACAGAAGGAGGAACCACCCAACCTTAAGTGAAAGCAATAGTGACTAGGTTTAATGATGCCGGAGCATGTCTCTAGCTTAGACCTCTAAATAGTGTGTGCTATTTTCCAATGCATTGTTAGGTTCATTTAGTTCATTTTAGAGTTGATCTTGAATTATGTTTCAATTTCCAGGCCTTACCGTATGTATATCAAAACCTAGGATGCAGCTAGAATGAGTAAAGCATCTTTTATTTCGATGAACTCCTACTTACAGAAGGGTAGAGAGATTATTCCCAAACCAAGACAAAACCAAGATCAGCAAATGCAGTCACTCAAGAGACACAATGTGTAAACACATCGATCCCTACAGTGCATTGATACTATTAATGAGAGATTCAGAGTTTTCCTTCCAATTTCTCAAACATGAAAACTTGAAATGCAAATGTACTTTATCATTCGTATACTAAATAAATGCAATCTTTTGATTTTGATAGCTTTGAATTCTAAAGAAACAAACAAGCAAGCGTGAAACCAATTGATCCAAACAATTGTAATCTATGTCTGGTAGTGAAAAAATCGAATCAATACGAAAATTGGTTTAATAAATAACACTAAACACCAATCAGCAAGAAACAAGCAATGGAAAAAACTCAAGCAAACCAATAGGACGGTTGCAGATGAATCTTGGACAGATAAGAAACCAAGCCAAATAATTCAAAACTTGAAAACCAGGTCACAAAGCCAAAACAAAAGATTCACTTGAATGGAACCGACGAGTAAGCACCTTAACTAAAAGCAATTAAAACAAACTAATAGATTAGAGGAAGACAACAAGGGATTAACCAGACTGATGAATTTAGGAGGCAAAATTGAAAAAAACAATTCTATAGGAATCGCCGCGACTGTACGATAGGGTTCAATGACGCACAAAATTTTAAAACAGAGACAAGGCGACATCGGTGCGTTGTTTATATTTTTTTAGCGACGAACTTAAAAACAATGAAATATGAATGTAAACTCCCAAACAGAGACCAGTTTACTCTCACATGCAATAAAGGGACTTCCCAGATTGACCCAGGTAACCCAAAATACTGATGGTTCAACCCCTAAATTTAAGAGACACTAACTCAAAATCAAACAAAAGTAAACAAGAGAAACAACAGGAAGGAATCCCTAGTGGAGTCGCCAACTTGTGATGCAAGAAAGTGTTCCCTCTATAGACAAAGGCAAACCCTATAGCCCTAAAGTGGGTCTAGTCATAGCAAAGACAGATCAACAATTGATTTCCTTAAATATTCATCATTGGAGGCCTACCTCAAACCGGTGGTTGATGAAGTTCCATTGTGCTACTCTAGCTTCCATTTCCTTCTCCTTAATGAGAAATCAACCTGAAACAACACAAGAAAACAACAGAGAACAGAACCGAGAAAAACAATGATATATTTACTCATAAAGTCAAGAAGTCATGAGCTATCAAGTAAATTACATACAAGACATTAATTGTATTAATAATGAATCAAGAGAAAGCTTACAACCAAGTATTGACATCGCAAGCCTTCTCGGAGGCTCCAGCCAGTATGTTTCTCAAGCATTCACTCTTCAAGGATGAATCTCCCAACATACAATGTCTCTGTCTCACTCATAAGATTTAATACAAAGTTACGGGCACTCCACAACCTCTCACAAGATATTAACAATCCCATACTTGTCACACCGACACCAGCTATCTATCAAACTCAAAAGCAGTAGTAGCACTACCCAACCAAAAGAACTAGACCCAGCTAATCATAGCAATGGTGAGTGTTTTTATAGGAGAAGAAGTCTCCATGAAATGAAGGAGAAAGAGCTCATCCTCAAGGAAGGTAGCACAAAAGATGGAACTACCATTTCAGAGGTGGAAGGGCGACCTAAACTGACCCAACAACTATGTCTAGAGACATCCAAAAGGCTGACTGTTGGAACAAATTTTCCCAATCTAGATCGTCGCGAATCGTAAACTAATTCTCCGTGACGTCATCGTTAGAGGCAATGCACGCAGACCCATCGTCGCTATATATAACTCATAACCTCGTGCTAGGTCTAGAAATCTGACCGTCATGGGAAACAGATGTACACCTGCAACGGAGTCGCAATAGGGCTGTTATTGTCATGGGATCATTGCATCTATTAATGATTTACTCGCGACGAGGTAGAAACTTAGGGAATGAGGGTCAATTTGTAGCATCAGAGAGCATTTGCTTAATCTTCTTACATTAGTGGGAAGATATGAACATGTTTATTTGACACATGGCACATCAGAGGGACTGAGATGACGATAGTGACAAATTACTATGTAACAACTACGTAAGTACATAGTGTAGTCGTGGCATCGTGACATGTGTATTCATTGTGTTGTATTTTGTGTACTTATGTGTATTGTGTTGTACACCGGATATAGGAGTATGTATTGTGTTGTGTTGTACACCAAGTGTAGGTGTGTGCGTTGTGATGTATATCAGGCGTAGGTGTACACATTTAGTGGTGTCATACACTGTGTGTGGATGTATGTGTTGTGATGTACATTGTTCATGTGTATGTGATTGAAGAAAAAAAAGTTACTGGGTGTTCGTCGGGTGTGACAATCGATCTGGTGTGTGTACTGAAAGGACAAAGGATAAAGGTAGAAG
>APFE031167843.1:150260-174134 GCA_000404065.3 Pinus taeda | reverse complement strand
TTATTATTATTATTTTTATTATTATTCTAATTTATGATGGTTACACGTGATATATGATTTTTATGGTTGAACTTTGAGTTGACCGGATGTGATATGTTTATACATAATGATTTGATCAAAGAGTTACTTTGTATTGTTGTGAAAAGAAGTAAAAAAAATTGCAAGTGTACCTCATTGATGAGCTACCAATGAGGTATGATTTGGATTTATTTCAATTTATTTTGAATCTAATGGAATTTATGTACTTGGTACAAGAAAGCATGAAAATGCTTGGTTTGGGTGGTTGAAACAGACTACAAGAATTAGCAACAACAGTGAAAGTAATTGGATAGGAAACAATATGCTAGTAAAGCACTTTAGGAGTAGGGCCATTATGGGACACTGGTGCCCAATAGTGCCCATTGATTTCCATGAGCATGCTATGACTAGTATGGCGATTTTGAGGCAGGTATATGCCTTGGTTGTTACGAGGAAGCCTTTCCAAGGGATGGATCACCCGAGAAAGGGGATATCAAGGAACTTGGAAGGTGAGTGACTACACGGAAGGGGGTGACCTGATTTCCTAAGGGACTGTGTAGTAGAGAAGGGAAGGACAAGAATGAATTTGTTTTGGTCATTATCATTTTTAGATGGAATTAGATGCACATTGGAGTGTGCCCTGGAACAATGATTCAGGAACAGTTCACAAAGAGGACAAGTGGTGCAGGATTGTAGTGCTGGACATTGGATGCAGATTTGATTTTGACAGTGGATTTTAGACTTCTTGGGAAGGAAGTGAATCCTGATATTACTTTGAGGGTGGATGTGCGAGTCTCTATATTGCCTTGTTGTGGATGTAGGCATCGTAGCCTTTTACTTTCTGGTTAGAGAAAATTCACATATGTGTATATAATTGTAAATATTGTATTGAGCTAAATTTGTAAAGCTCCATAGGCAATATGGTTATTTGATGGTTGAGAAAATGTGTGTTTTATTGTAAATATCATAATGAGTTGTGTTATAAAGCTCCAGTAAACTATATGATTGTCATGTTTCAATAGTGGTCATTGTAAATATTGCAACGATATAAGTTATAAAGCTCCATTGTCAATAATTTTTTTTTCTTTTCAACAGGATTTATTGGTTTATAGGTGTCATTGAACACCGAGGATGGTGTTCGCCCAAGGGGAGGCTTTTGTAACAACCCTGGTTAAAATCCCTATAATTAATTTAATAAAGGAAAAATAAGACCAAGGTCATGGGACATGTATTCCAAGCTAAATTTTGGGCAAAAACATCCTAGTGGGTGTTCATTTGGTTTATTATGGCTAAAGGAAATGACAAAGGCTTTGGAAAGGCAAAGTGGCATTAATTGGCCTTTTATTTATGAAAATAATTGAAATTAGGAGAAAAGGAAGGTAAAAGGTCACATGTTGCGTGTGAGGAGGAAAATGAAAGAAAATAATGGAAAATGAAGATCAGTTGGTAAAATTTTATTAGTTTCGTTTTGAAGCTTTCTCTCTCTACTCTCTCTCTCTTTCTCACTCTTGGACACTTAGGGCACTCTTGGAGCACTCTAGCATTGGATCAAGGAAAGCAAAGGAAGGATAAAGAAGAAAAAGGGAAGTAAAGATCAATTAAGGAAAAGCAGTATCAAGTAAATATAACGTGATTACTTGCAGGTATCGATTTGCATGTGTGAATTCCTTGCTAGATTTGGCATGCATGGTACATGCATGTATGTTTTTTGGTTCTATTGCTATCATTGGCATGGATTTTTCCACATGTGATAATGTTCTTCCACCTTTCTTTACCATTTTCAGATAGCCATGGTGTGGTGGGTTCTCTTATATTTAGTTGAGATGGATTTCCAAATGGACTTGAGTTGAGTAGGGTGGTCTCAAGATTATTCACAAGGCCTAGGAATCTTGGGATGTGACACATGGTAAATCCTAGATGTGAACACCTTGATTGAGCCTAGGAATACCTTGACTGGTGAATGGCGAGATAACAGTAAAGATCAGTTGTGAATACCCTTGGTTAGGCCTAAGAATCACTTGATTGGTAATGGTGGGATACATGGTAAATCCTATATGGTAGTGACATTGTACGCATAGGAATCCCTTAACTGGTAATGGAGGGATACACAGTAAAGCCGAGAGGTTGATATAGTCAAATTTCTCACGGTTTAGGTGGAGAGATTTGAAGGCATCCGTGCTTATTTAGGGCCTAGTGATATGGTGGGGATTATAGTAAATCCTAGTTATCTTGATGAGGGTTGAGTTAGTTTGGTGTCGTGAATCCATGGTTGGTTTTTTTGTGAGTCCCACATTCATGCTTGGAATATAGCACATGGGTGATTAGTTGAAAGAAAGATTTGGTTTAGCCTAATATATGGTGAGGTAGTTCATGGAAGTCCCAAACCTGGTTGGATTATGAATTCATTAATAATAACTCCTTCTCCTTAGTATTTCATGTGTAAATGTATTGGTTCATATGTGATTATTATGGCTATTATGTCCTTGTTATTTCTTTTGGTTATATATTGGTTATGAGTATGTTTTATGACAGACTTGATGTATGGATTTGATCATGTTTTGCCTAGCAACCGAATGTACAATGAATATATGAACTAATAGAAGATAATTCAGCTATTATGATAAGGCATCAATGATTCTTTATGAATCTCAGATAAGTATGAGACCCTTATGCTCATATATGTTGTTATTACCTATAGATTACATATTTGTGACATGTTAGAAAAAATGCATGTCATGGCTGGTAGGGTTGATATCAAGTACTTGTACTAGCAATTGCATTAGTAGTCTTATTCCATTGTTATTTATCATTGATGGAAGTTTCATGAAGTTCTGGGAAGTGGTTTGAGACCTAGCCCTAAAAAAGTAGCTAAGAATCTAGGGTTGCTGGCTTACAACTGGCTGAAAAAGTCCACAATTGCTGGCATACCTTGTTACAGGAGGGACTGGAAGGCCTCGGTCACATGCATGGATTGTCATGGGAGTGACTAAGGGTCCAAATCAGTGAAATGTCAAGTTGTCTTAGGGGTTGGTCACCCGAAAGGGTTGGTTGGCTCCTGAAGGTTTTGTAGCATCTGTGGAAGGTCATAATTGTTTTGTTTTTTTGGTTCCATTTCCTTAACTGTACACCAGGATATGAATCACATCATAGTATCCTCTCATAAATTGTTTACCCAAGTGGACTGGTTAACTTGGGTAAATGTGGGAGGAGGGTCTTACACAAATTTTGCAATATATGTTGGCTATCTGAGAATATAATCTTTGATGATAATGTATTTGCTTAGATCATATGGTTTGTTAATATCTCGAAAAAAATTTACATTGGACCGACTAGAGGTATATGTATCATTCATGTTGAGAATCAGAATGTTAACAAGAGAATTCAATTGATCCACATGTTCGCAGAGATGCCATATCCCTTCTTCTTTCTTTTCCATCTTACTATAAAGTTCCCACTATTGCACTTTATCACTGGAGATGAAATTAGAATATTCATTATGCTAAAATATCAATCTCATGAGGTCCAACTACATGCCATCCATGTGATTAATGAGCTAAGCAAGAAAATTGTTCCACTTACCAGTCATAGATTTCCATAATTGGTGCAATTCTATATGAGTATAAGTACCGATAAACCATGTGACCACCCACACTCCAATATTAGGCATAGTCTTGGAGATAGTGCTTTGAAATCTACACCAACACTGCACAAATTGAAACCAACATCTATCTAGAAAAAAGAAACAACTCATAGGAGGAGAGAAAATGTAACTCCAATACAAGAGTTTCAGTCTACAACTAGTATTTTCCACTACATTTTTGTACTCATAATCTTAACATGAGGGAGCCGGGAAACTAAGGAAATTGAGGATAATCCAAACCATCCCACACCCTTTAACATTCAATTCATGACAAGGATTAATAAATCCCCCACACTCAGGAATGATTCCAAATGAAACGTACTTGCATTGGCTTGTATTGTGGAATGCATAAATTACAACCTCCATGATAAGAGTTTGATATGGGTTCTCAAAGAGACTTATGTTGATAGTGCATGCAACTAAAATTTGCTTAAGGGGTGCCACATATAAATCCCCCCACCCCCCATCTCTTTTTATTATTTTCTGGTATATTGGAAGGGATGTGTCCATAGGGGACAAAATAAGTCCTAAGTTGGCCATTCACTCTTAGCTCACTAAACTACAAAGCGCACCCCTTATTGGCATTCTAATATGCTTCTTATTTTTATCCCTTAAGACGTGCACATAGATTTATATTGAAGGAAAACCTTTTGCAATGCTTCTAATATGGTTCAATAATTTTTCAAAGAGATTTTATTTAGGGGAAGTACCTCTTACCATGTGGTGAATGATTAAGAGAGAGTTCCCAATCACAGTAAGAAAGGAAACATTTAATTATCTGGTGAGAAGGAGGCCTTGTAGGAGAACATATGTTTTTTACTAATTGTTAGTATTTTTTCCAAAGTCTCGTGAATATTTCAAGACTTCAGTTCCACCAGGACCAAAAATCACCCCTCCCCCTCTTACTACCTCCTGCCACCCCTTATTATTTGAGCTTTATTAGAAATATAAAAATAATACATTTTATTTCCTTAAAATACTTTCTTTTTAATTCAATTTTAATATCAACATGAATTAGATTTTATTTCGAACTAATCCTTTATCATTTCAATACTTTATTTCATCAGACTCTTTTATTGTTTCCTCGAAAAAAACCCCATAATTTTATTACTGAAAAAATTACATTTTGTAAATGTTGTACGAAACACATTTAGAAAACAATCGTAAGGCCTATAATAAATCGAGCATGAAGCTCCAAGAACATTCCCCCAAACTATGAAGTTCCACAAAAAAACCATATAGGATGTAGAGGCCCACAACCAAAACCCCAAGGGTTACATACATTCTAAGGTCAAAACCCAAAGAGTAACAGACCAAAGAAACATCAACAGGATCCACCAACCCCAACAATGGAAGCAAAGCAACAAGTTTTTAAAGCCGCGAATGACGACCCCATAAGTCGCACCCACAGTAATGAAGGGAATGGGAAACCTCGAACAAAACAAGAAAGCGAGCCACAAGACTTACGAAGAAACTGACGGTGACCCCAATCCAGAACCAACAAACACAAAAAAAAGGAGGTTTCTAATAATGACATCAAGAGGTTGGATGACGACATGTAAAATCCCAGGCAAAAACCTTGAAAAAAGCATAAACAACCACACATAGTAGCACATCGAGGAAATCTCACCAACAAATATGCAAAAACAATGAAAATGACAAATGAAGAAAGTCCCCAACCTCAATAAATGAAAGGAGGCATGAACCAGGGGGTTAAGGTGGATAAGTTTCCAATCACGTCACCCCTTGCCCCCTCAAGTCTTCTCTAAATGTTTTATTATTTTATTTTTTTTTCACAATTTCTTCCTCATCTGTTGCTCTTTTTTCACAACGACTACCTCTTCCTTATTTGTAATTCATATTTCACAATGATTAACTTAAATTTGTAGCCTATAAATCTCTACCCAACACTCTTTTCTATTATTTTAGCTTTATATGTCTCTAATGATGGGTGAAGTGTCCACTTGTAACATTGGAAACTCTATAAAACTCAAACAATGTTATGACCAATTGTGAAAACCTACATGCTAAGATGCTTCTCATTTACTACACTATTAATTTCACAATTTTTCCATACTAAAAATCTCACATTTAATCTTTTTCACAACATCTTCCTTCTTCCTATCTATTTTTTCAAAAGGATTTATTTGTATCTCTTATTTCATAAATATTAAGCTAAATTTTTACTCTATAAATCTATATAACAAACACTTTTTTTCATTCATTTAGTTTTAATTTCTCCTAATGATTGGCGGAGAATCCACTCACAACATTGAATATTATAAATTTCATACACAATGTCTTTCCAAAATGCTCAACCAACATTATGGATAACTATAAAAACCTACACATTTAAAGGTTTCTTATCTATTACGTTATTCATTTCACAAGCTTTCCATATTGAAAATGACATATTTTTTATTAGAGAAGATTTGTTGATCATATTTGATTTTCTAGTTTTTTTTTTTTTTTTTTTTTTTTTTTGGGGTGGGGGGCGGGAGTGTTGAAAAGTGTAACTAGGTTCAATCTTCATAATGACATTTAATTATGATTTTATGTAATGAGATGTAAAGAAGAAAAAATAAAATTATTGTATTGCTTGCTTCATGGGTTTCATGGGCAAGAGATTTTATTTTTGTGTCAAGACTCCCATTGAGAGTCTTTAGGAATTATTTCTCATCTAGTCATAAAATGATACAGTCATTGTCATGTAATAAAATCATGCTACACTTTGTAAAAGGTCAAAATTGTCTATGTAAAGTATCCTCCAAGACCTTGTCACTTATCCTCTTCAAGTCAACCTAAAAAGAAAGAACTTTCTAGAAGAAGTCGACCTCCCTACTTGAGATCATGTCGGCCCAAGGGACATGAGAATATGTGGATAAGTAGCCACACTCATCCTCACTTAGAGGCAAGAAACTCGACAAGAATTTAGTCAAGAAGAAGTGTGAAAAAGAGCCCAACAGCAGAAGTGCGAAGAAGGGATAATGAAGGAAGTATTATTATGGGTATAACGAAGGAAGGTTTCTTCTGGGGATAGTGAAGAAATCATACTTCTAGGATCAACGAAGAAAGGATTCTTCTGGGGTTTGTCTTTGGTTATATACTCTCCCATAAGTGAAGGAAGAAGGAACGAAGGCATCACAAGAAGATAAAAGGAATAACTTATTGTTGCATTAAAGTAACTTTTGATTGAATATAGAATCTCTCAGAAGGAGGCCAAAGAGTATCAATATAGGTCTCTCTTAAGGAGGCTAGGGTTTCTGATCTACGGTAAACCTAAGGGACTGAGATAGAGATCAAGATAAGAAACTGAGATTCTCTAGAGGAAACAAGTTAAATCCTAGAGACTGAGATTCTCTAGAGGATGAAAGTGAAAACATAGAGACCAAGATTCTCTAGAGGAAGTTGAGAAGAAGCAATGTGTAAGGTTAGAGATCGAGACTTTCTAAGATGATGACGAGGAGAGTAGTTTGAGATTAAGAAGAAGGTATAGAAAGGGAAGAGGTAGAACATCAAGGTTAGTGACAAGGTTCTTGGGAGGATACTAGAGTTAAGGATCTTTGTCATGGTCTTGGTATTCGTGATTAAAGATCTATAAGAAGAATTTTGATTAGATTTTCCTCTCAAGAGGTGAGAGGTTTTATCCTTGGATGACAAGCCTACATACTGTGTCACTTATCTTCTATTGTGCATATTGGTAATTTTCTTGATGAAAAGAAAACAATAATAATATAATGAAGAGACGACTATAAGATAAAAGGTAAAAGTATATGACAAGCAATTCTCAAGCAGAGAAATATTTTAACTCCTTATGCCCTAGATTTCTCGACATGGTATCAACTTAGGTGCTGAAGTCAGGAAGGGGAATTCAATCAAGAAGACATCAAGCCTCAAAGAAGAATCATAGCACATTCAAGGTCTAACAAGGGCAAGATCTTCAAAACCCTAGATTGAACAAATCTACACCAGCAAGAGTCTTGAAACCATCTTCATGAAAGAAGGAAGACTAGAACATTCAAGAAGGATCATGAATCAAGCTCTCTCTCATCAATTCCTCAAGAACAAGGTCCTCTATCAACATCAATATTAAGGAGTAAGAACACATCAATTTATGAAGTAAGTCTTTGACTATATCTGATAATATCAAACTGTCTTTTTGCAAGGAAAACAATAAATTGGTTGGGGCTGCAAACTTCCTTGCACGGAAGAAAAGGAAATACCTAAATCTTATTGAAAATGAGGTCATGGATCACATTAAGGGGTCAATAACCCAGCCTCCAAATGAATATACTCAAGCACATGCTAGATTCATGAAGGGATAAGTGAGAACCTAGAGGATTCTTATAGAATCTGTAAAAGACTCTCTAATATCATATGTATCAAAGTTGGAGACTGTGAAAGCGATATATGACAAATTGGTAGAGATGTTTCTATAAGTACTGCATGATAAGTAATATCATTTAGGAAGGAAGTCTACAAACTAAAGATGTCCAAGGAATATGGAATAACCTCATACTTCATCGAGATATCATAAATTCGAGATCAACTACAAGAGCTAGGAGAAGTCATGTCTGATAAATAGATGACCACAATGGTACTAAATGTACTACTAAAAGAATGGGGTAACTTCACTTCAAGTTTATATGGGAAGAAAGGGACTACTCCATTTCAAGATCTATGGTCACTTTGTAAGATTGAAGAAACTAGACTGAAGGGAAAGGTTGATGTAGGACCAAATGAGTAGAATCAAGCATATGCTACTATGATAAGAAGAAAAGGGAAATTTGGAAAGTTTGGCCCTCAAAAGAAAAGGAAGAACATGGCTAAGGTAGGATGCTATGGATGTCAAGAACTTTGGCACTATATAAGAGATTTCCCTAAATGTAATAAGGACAAGAGGGATAGGGAAGAAGCCCATATTACTGAGGAAGTAAAAGAACCTGAGATAAAGAAGCTTAAAAAGGAAGAATTAAAAGATCTCTACTGATGATCCTCTTCACTAGAAGGTACTTTTCACTTGTAATTTATAGATAAGTAGTAGTGTAAATAAGATAGGATTCATCATATTAGAAAATAACACCACGATAGAAGCATTAGAAGTAAGAGCTCCTGACATGGGAAGCATAAATAATGTCTAGAATAAATTCTATTGATTACAAAGAATAAGAGCTCTTGGAAACATCATTGAAATCTCAAGTGATACTTATAGAAATAATTAGAGGTCATCATCGACTCGGATCATCATACAATACTCAATAAGGAAACATCTGTTGGGTGAGGATATGAAAGATCCTCAAGTTTCTCTAATGGAATCCTTATTAGAGGATTCACCAATCTAGAAAGGAAGAAAAGGCTTCATCAAGAAATCCAACTCGTGGGATTCAAGGGATGATGGTATGATGTCATAACAATGAAGCAATTATAAAGGATAACGATCTTTCGTACAAAGGAAGTTGTTGCAGGAAGTTTGGATGACCCAAAACAAAGATGAGGTATGCATGCTTACATAGGTTATTATGAAATTCATGTCATATAGTTGCAGATAATATAGATAACCATTTCCATCTTGGGAAACATGATCAAAGAAAAGGGGATATCCTCCTTTGAAAGTTGCAAAAAGGCATAGGTTACACTAGATGAAATCAACATAATATGTTCTCATATGAAGCATAAGAGAGATGACTACAATTAAGGAACTCTAATTGGAAGCTCTTGGGAATGAAGAATGTGAGGAAAAGGGGGGAGAGACCATGAGATATGAAACAATGGTAGAAGGAATTGAATAACCGAAACTAAGAATATTTGACTAGGATATCTCCTAGAAAGATATAAAGACTTTGATGAAAGTCAGAAAAAAGATAGAGACCCTTTCCAATGAATATCTTTGGGAGATGTGTCAACATATATGCAGGATGTTGATACCTACAGGAAGATGTCATGATGAAATACCATCAAAAAGGTAATTTTTGGTTTAAATGTTCATTTCTTATTTTTGAACTAATATTTGGAGGGGCTTATGTAGGACTGCCAAAGGGAAGAGCTATGAATGTATTCCAAAAGAACCATGTAGTAGGATGTAAGATCCTTTAGAAGAAAATATGGCATGAATAATGCAACATGACATGAAGAAAAGGTAGATGAAAACTGATACATCACTTTCTGATGAAAGGAATGAGGACATGACTGACTCATGAATGGAAGTGATGGATGATATGCGCCCTATGAAGAAGTACCAAAAGATGAAGACTCCATGAAAAGAGAAATTCATGAAATCGAAGGAAAAGGAGTTATTCAAGTAGATGGTTGTCCCATCATCTCCACCTAAGGATCTATTGTAGGTACCTAGTTAAGAGGGAGCCTAGAAATAATTTTCTTACTTGGAAGAAACATGGAAATTCCTAAGCCAAGAGGGATCTTAGGTACATTCCTTTTGTAGGAATGAGTACATTTATTTATTGGAATATGTCCTCCCTATTTGAGAGGGAGAGATAGATACTTCATTCTGGTCTTCACCTATGAAGACATAATGGAGGATTTAGTAATCATTTGGCATCCAATACTCTTTGAGGATGAGATAGGGCATCCAAGAGAAGAGTGATCGTAGAGGATCAATATTCTTTGAGGTCTGGGAATATAAGATAAGAATAGTCCTAATGGAACACACACTGAGTACCCGAGTAGGGTCTGTTCCAGGAGAGACAATGATGAGTATGTATTTAAATCATTGGTCTCGCCAGCACTGAGCTTAGACCTTGTGGAGAGATATAGTTGTTAGTCAAGGAATGCTATGTGATAATGTTATATTATATGATTCTATGTAAATGAGTTACCAATACGAATTATTCTTATGAGAAATTTTTCAAATTGAGAATGACCAAGTACCATTATGAATACATCCCTAGTTAATAGCGAGTGTTGAAAAGTTTAATTCGGTTCAGTCTTCATAATGACATGTAATTATGATTTTAGGTAATGAGATGTAAAGAGGAAGAAATAAAATTTCTATATTTCCTACTTCATGGGTTTCATGAGCAAGATATTTTATTTTTGAGTCAAGACTCCCATTAAGAGTCCTTAAGAATTATTTTTCATCTATCATAAAATGATAGAGTCATTGTCATGTAATGAATTCATGTTACACTTTGTAAAAGGTCAAACTCGTCTATGTAAAGTATCCTCCAAAACCTTGTCACTTATTGTTATAGACATTTTTGGACACTGCAACCCCAATCATAAATGTCCATAAACTGAGGGCTCCTAAGTCCCTAAAAGTGTTGCTTCACTACCTAAAGGAACAAGGTCAGCTGATTACATCATCTCTCATAATTTCTCCACAGAAAACTGCTCAGAACTGGTCAAAACAAGGCCATAAAAAATGCCCAGTGCAAAGGGTGCGAAGCATACTACCTTCCCAGTGTAAAAGGTGCGATGCATACTGGATGACCCCTCTGTAGGGTGCGAAGGGCGAGAATGGACAAATGGTAGAGACAGTTTGCGAGGTGGAGGATCATAGAATCTTCTAGAAACTTCCCCTCTGACACTTGCTTCTCTGATTTCGCCCAGGGATGAGTAAGAGATCATCAATCTCCAAGTGGAATCAAGGACTATCAGAGAGAGGACACTAATCAAAATCCCAGAAGCTGACTCACCCCCCTACAATCATCTATATATGGATCCCTCATCACAGAGATCCAGAGGCTGGAATCTTGTATCTTGTAGAGAAGTGCTGTTGGTTTTTTGGTGTAACATCATAGTGTTGGGTGATATAAGCTTTACTTGAGGTGAAGAAGGGCTTTCTTGCTGGAGGATGATGCTGGGTTAGAACAATTGGTTGTAATCCTCTTGCTATTTTTGATATTAATAAAGCCATTAAATTTTTCCTCCACATTCTTGTATGTTTGATTATATATGCATTTGTGTGGTCGATACATATCTAGTCCTGTGTTGTTTATGACTATAGATCTCTATTCTTCAATAGTATTATGCTGCTTTGATTCCACAGGTGCTCTCTAAAGCTGTGCAGACAAAGAAGGAGTGGCAAAGATATATCGAGAAGGAGAGGAACTAGGCAAGGAACCAAGCACAAGACAAAGGTTGGTATCCTTTGTTCCCCTCTTGTCTATTTTTCATAAAGGAAAGCAAAAGTATTTTTAACTTGTTTATTTCTAAGATAGCTACCAATTTTAGTGGGAATAACAGTTCTAAGTGGACACTATTCCCCGTAACAAAATGGCAACTCCGTTGGGGAGCGAATAGATTATTTGCTGGTCTATTTTTGTTTGTTTTATAAACCTACAGACTGAGCCTGAAGTCAAGCCAGCTAGCCTTCGAACTACATTTGCTATGCAAGTGCAAAGTAGATCAATGCTACTTCAGTCTATCTCCAGGTTTTGTAAATTGAACAATCGATTTGCAAATACTCTAATTGCCCTAGTGGTGGATCTAGTAACCTCCTTAGATCAACCCCTGTGATTTATATTTACTGAAAATCACTTACTCGGCCTAAATCCCTGAATTGAACTGCAAATTGTGATCAAAGACTGGATAAAAGTCTAGCATTGGTACCATCACACCATCTCTTCAAGGTAGTCTGTATGCATTGCACTTCCCATGTGTAGTAGGTGAGATGCATACTGGATTCCTTGTGTGATAGGTGCGATGGTCAGAGAAGGTTGATTTTACCTTCAGACTTTGTTTTTTCTTCATTCTTTTAAGATCTATTCAGGAGATTTGTTGTCTGTGGTCACTATATCTCTGTGGAAACCCTCTTCTCTTCCATCATTCCACCTCCATTGTGCAAAGAGATGTAAGTGTTTTTATGTATTGTGCGCCATTTTCAGTTCTCTTTTAAAAAGAAGTAGCGTAATCAGACTGTTGTTTCTTGATCTTAAAGTGTCGTAAGTGTCGTTTTCAGTCATAGAAGAGAATCCCATTGTTCTTGATAGTCGATTGTACTATTACTCTTGTATGTGATTTGAATTAGTACTTTTTCAAGTGTCGAAAATAGTTTTCATTTCGAAATCGCAAAGTGTCGTCCTTATCTTCACTTCATTTTGAAACAAAATTTGATAGTATTGTCGCTTTGGAAAATAATTCAGATTTTCACTTAGCATTCTTCTTGTCATTCATACATTAAGAAGGCTGAAAAAAAATACATGCATTTACATTTGCATTTAGACTGCTTGGTTTGATTTAGGAAAGTGTATTTAGTGTGTGCTCTGTGCTCTTTGTTGAAAGACCCTTAGTTCTCTTTCCTTAGTAGCTAGGATTTTCATTGCCAAAAGAAGATTAAACAATTGTCTATCATCTTAGACTGCATTTTAGGAATTGTATACACCTCATGCGGTGAACCTGAAAGGCAATTTTTTAAACAATATCAACTATAAAATAAATTTTATGAATCTAAAAATGCTTTGGAACCTAACACACAACATCTAGAAGTCTAGGCTAGAGACGTATTTCGGTGTCGTAAAACCTGGTAACTGTTGTTTTCATTGTTGGTTGGGTGATTCCTCCACTTTGAGACGACAAGTGCCAGTACGGACTTGTGCTCCCACGTACCATCGAGTATATATTGGGATACCACAATAGGCTATATCCTTTATCCTTAGGAAGCCGTGTCTGCCGCCCTATAGATCGAAATGCACTGAACACAACATTCGGGAAGATTGACTGCCGTGCTGTAAAAAGTATTCTGCAGTTTTGCGATTGGTTTGGTAATCCCTCTACCTAGATTTCTAGAGAAGTCTCTTTCGTTCCTTTTCAGACTCCTTAAAGGAAAAGGTCCATCTGAGCACTTGTCACTCCAGGCTCATTAAAAATCGAAGGCGACTAGTGTCATCTTTTGTTTTTTCTCGACTCTTAAAAATTGAAAAAACAAGTTGTGTCAAAGCGTATAAAATTTATTTTAATCGGAATAACATCACAAGTTCCCTTGTTGGTCTTTAGGTTGAGGAAAATGGAGTCTACCAACCAAGGATTCCCCCTTGGAGGAAATCCTAGTCCTTTCTCCTCTTGGGGAGATGTTGGTGCGCCCCATATGGCCACATTGTCACTTCCAGGGTTGACGATTGGCTTGCCTGTGTGGCTCTTCTTTACCTCTGTCGTTCAAAATACCGTAATTCCTGAACAGTCGAGTCAGCAACTAGATGATACTAGAGTTACCCCCCGACATTCTACTTTGTCTGTTTCTCCCTCTCCTCCTTCCTCTTCACTTGATGAAGCTGGTAAAGCTATGGATCAAGTAATTGAGAAGAAGAAGAAGCAGAAAGAGAAAAAATAAAAGAAGAAGGAGCCAAAAGCGAAAGGGGGCAACCATGCATCATCTAGCAAAAATCCTCACACTGCACCGTCTAAACCTAAATCTCCATGTGTCATTTGCAAGGGATATCACTCTCATCGAGATTGTCCTTGCATCCCTTGGATCCTAAGGGACTGGTCTCCTCGTTTGCACAATCTGGTGTCGTCAACATCTGATGATAATGTTGAAAGTACACCATCAACCAGCGAAAGCGAAGTATTTGGACAGAAAAGGAATCAAAAATTTCCTTGTAAACTGTGTGAAGGAGATCACGCCGTCCACCGTTGTCCCTTCCTAGATGAAGCTAAAAGAGTTTTGGATGACCACCCTGCTTCACTGCTACGACTCCCTCCTGGATATAAGAAACTCTTGCCAAGTCCATCACTAGTTGAAAATCCGGCTGGCATGCCATTGTGGTCATCCAAAACATCTATCATTGAAAATGAACCCTCTAAATCCAGACCAGGCGAAAGTCAAAAGGTCGAGGTGGCAGTTGACCCGGTCTTGCCTTCAGAAGGTTCATCTCCAAATGATACCGTCACTGAAGAGAACGAGAATGACACCATTCAGATTCTTTTCATAAACACAGACTCCGATGAACTTGGGGGCAGTCTACCCGTTCCTTTACCGCATGAAGGAAGTTCGTCAGAGTCGTATCCAGCCATCTATTCGGTCCCACCTCCAAGCAACCTAGTCATTTCCTTCGATTAGAATCTACTAGGCAGACCCCATTCCGAATCATTGTACAAGCTTACAGAATGGTCATGGCTGGTACCATCATAGATGAAGGGGCTTCTGTGAGTATCCTTTCCTCAACTACTTGGAAAGCGCTTGGTTCGCCATCACTTCTGTCTGAAATGAGAAATCTAATAGGCTTTGACAAAGGAACCAGTCGACCGTTAGGGATCCTTCCCAATGTGCCCATTAATTTGAGAAGGAAAATCGTGCACATGAACATGATGGTGGTCCAAGGACCCTTAGATTATAATCTACTCCTTGGGCGTGACTATATTTATTGCATGGGAGCCATTGTCTCCTCACTCTTTAGAGTAATGTGTTTTCCGCATGAAGGCAGAGTGGTCAAGCTCGTAGACCAGCTGTCGTTCCTTGGTTCACACATAGCAAATAGTCAAAGGCCATCCCTAAATGGTATTTTCATGCAAGGAATGTCTCATCAATCTCCAGCCATCCACCTGATGAACGCGGAGTGATTCAGGAGGATATGACTGAAACCCAGGGGGCATGCACCTTGGCCTACTTCGGCAGGGAAACTCTAGGTATAAAGTAGCTTTTCGCGGAGGAAAATGACTGATTCGATACCCGTCCTTATAGGAAAAGGGAGTTAGACCAGAATAAGATTCCCTCGTCAAGGTTAGGAGGTTGGGATTTAGAACCACCCTGGCCCAAATGGACTAAGCCAGGAGGTGTTTCTATCTACAGTGTGGATGGAAACTATCTTGCAAAAGCAAGAGCTTCTATATGGTAACTTGGAAATTTTTCATTATACCTGGGGGCATGCAAACCTTTTTGCATGCAAGTGAAGAGCGACCATTTATTTTTTAAATTTGTAGGTCCTCTAACCCTTTAAACTCGTAGGATTGTTTGTTTCCTAGCTTGCATAAAGAAAGGATCCGGGGCAAAGCTTTAAAAGGTGCAAGCTCCATAAAAAATGGCATCTGAGATGAGATATCCTTATTATATGACTGGTATGAGCAGTTTTAATGTGGAATTCAAGCTCATTAAAAATTAAACATAAGAAATGAGCAAATTTTTCCCCTAGAGTTTAAGCTCATTAAAAAATGAACCGATCCCCGGTAAATAACCATTGTGAATGCATTATCATCAGCTTTTGAGCCTTGGTCGTGTTCTCATCATCACCTACACTCTGTTTTAGCTGATCATATGCCTCCATATGATTGTTTACTCTTTTTGAGGAACATCTGTGAAAAGTGACTATGTTAGCCATCCTTGTGACACTACCGTGATTGGAAAATTCCAAACCTTACCTGGAGCCAGCTGCTACCTGAAATCATCACTCGTTCCTCGAAAAACGAGTCTCCTTTAAGCTCATTACAACTGACTCGTGAAATATGAAAAGATTGCCGAGCGATTAGCCTCTCCGACTCATTAAAGTTATTGTAAGTGCTATCCCTCCTCTAGATTTTAATCTTTTTGGACCTGAGGGATTATTACACAAAAAGATCGAGTGCTTGTCTTGTTCGGCTTGTTAAAACTATCGAAAATTCATCCATTTCATATTATTTTATGCTTTTTCGAACTTAAGGGATTATATGACGAAAAAGAATCATTGGAGTTTCCTTTCCATCCCTTTCAAACTCTCTAAAATTGAAAAGGACCGAGTTATCTTTGTCGTTAAACTTGTTAAAACCGAATAGCGACAAACTTGTCCAAATGGACAAGAACGAGTTTCATTGTCACTAGGTTCGTTAAAACATAGCGAAAGGTTTGCCTGAAGGGCGAATTATAGAACAAGAATATGTTATTCTCCTCAAGCTTGACAAAAATAAAGAGGTATTGGTCAGTAATGATTAGGGAAAATTGGGAAGAAAACTTGAAGAAACTTTATTGGTAGCAAGTCGCTCTTGAACATGACACTTTCACTCCCCATCTGAGTCGGGTTGGGTTGTTTCATTCATTGGTCATATCACCATTGGTCTATCACACCCTCCATCTTTGGGGTTAACACTACCAATCGATTGTCAGTGTCGCCGGTATGTTCAAGAGAAGTCGCTCAGAGAATTCACCTGTCTCATCCGCTGCAATACAGTCACCCTCCATTCTTTCATGAACGCCGCCCTAAACTCTGTATCATCAGCTCATTTTCACCTCAAAAATCATTTGCTCGGTTCTGTGTCGTAGATGTGGGATTCATTAAGGCCCTCCTATGACGGGTCACTTCTTGTCAACATCAACTCATTATCCAAGAAGTCAACTTAGGAACAACCCCTTTTAGTACTTTGAAGCTTGCATGCCTCAATGTCAAGTTTCTCAATTTCGGCGATAGGTTTACATCAATGGCCTTTGACCAGAAGATTTTGCGTGGTGTTCGACACCAAGTCCCTTTTTCACACAATGCGAATTGTATTGTAGTACCTTGAGGATCATTTTCATTATTGGTGATCCCTCTCTGCCTGTTAATAGCTTACATCATTGGTTGGTAATCAGGCAATGTCTTTCCATGTTCAACTCCATAACATTTTTCACATGGATTGACTTGTACTCTAAGTGAATATTGAATGAGTTTTGAAGACCCCGGATGTAGTTTCATCCATCCAGGCTGCGATATATTTAGGAATATAAAGACATCAAATGTACATCATTGCCGAACAGATGATCATCCAAATCAAAGGATGATGACTCCGTCCGAATCATCAGTCTGCCACACAGACGATTGTCTGTCCTATGTATATGAAAATGAATTTATAAAGTTGAGCATGGGAATGCCCGCCTCAGGTAGATCATGAAAAATATTATGAAGATAATGTATTGTATTGTATTTTATTACAGGTCGCCTACCAGCTTGAAAAACTTCGGATCCTCATGGTAAAGCATTTCACCTGACATCAAAAGATTAACGACCTCATGCTTTAGGGGGCAACTGTTATAGACTTTTTTGGGCACTGTAACCCCAATAATAAATTTCCATAAGCTGAGGGCTCCTAAGTCCCTAAAAGTGTTTCTTCACTACCTAAAGGAACAAGGTCAGCTAATTACATCATCTCTCAGAAGTTCTCCACAAAAAACTGCTCAGAACTGGTGAGAACTAGACCATACAGAATGCCCAGTGCAGAGGGTGCGATGTATACTACCTTCCCAATGTAAAAGGTGTGATGCATACTGGATGACCCCTCTGTAGGGTGCGATGGGCGAGAATGGACAAATGGCAGAGATAGTTTGCGAGGTGGAGGATCATAGAATCTTCTAGAAACTTCCCCTTTGACACTTGCCTCTCTGATTTCGCCCAGGGATGAGTAAGAGATCATCAATGTCCAAGTGGAATCAAGAACTATCAGAGAGAGGACACTAATAAAAATCCCAGAAGCTGACTCACCCCCCTACAATCATCTATATATGGATCCCTCATCACAGAGATCCATAGGCTGGAATCTTGTATCTTGTAGAGAAGTGCTGTTGGTTTTTTGGTGTAACATCATAGTGTTGGGTGATCTAAGCTTTACTTGAGGTGAAGAAAGGCTTTCTTGCTGGAGGATGATGTTGGGTAAGAAAAATTTGTTGTAATCCTCTTGCTATTCTTGATATTAATAAAGCTATTCAAGTTTTCCTCCACATTCTTATATGTTTGATTATATATGCATTTGTGTGGTCGATACATATCTGGTCCTGTGTTGTTTATGACTATAGATCTCTATTCTTCGATAGTATTATGCTGCTTTGATTCCACAGGTGCTCTCTTAATCTATGTAGACAAAGAAGGAGTGGCAAAGATCTATCGAGAAGGAGAGGAACCAACCAAGGAACCAAGCACAAGACAAAGGTTGGTATCCTTTGTTCCCCTCTTGTCTATTTTTCATAAAGGAAAGCGAAAGTAGTTTTAACTTGTTTGTTTGTAAGATAGCTACCAGTCTTAGTGGGAATAGAAGTTCTAAGTGGACACTATTCCCAGTAACACTTATCCTCTTCAAGTCGACCTACAACGAAGAGAGAACTTGTTAGAAGAATTTGGCCTCCCTACTTGAGATCATGTCGTCTTAAGGGACATGAGAAGATGTGTATAAGTAGCCACACTTGGCCTCACTTAGAGGATTAAAGAAACTTGACAAGCATTCGATCAAGAAGAAGTGTGAAGAAGGGATAGCGAAAGAAGGATTCTTCTAGGTATAACGAAGGAAGGTTTCTTCTGGGTATAGTGAAGGAAGTTTTCTTTTGGGGATAGTGAAGAAATGAATCTTTTGGGATTAGTGAAGGAAGGATTATTATGGGGTTTGTCTTGGGTTATATACTCTCCCACAAGCGAAGGAAGAAGGAACGAACACATCACAAGAATATCAAAGGAAGAACCTATTGCTGCATTAAAGTAACTTTTGATTGGATATAGAATCTCGCAGAAGGAGGCCAAAGAGAAGAAATATAGATCTCTCTTAAGGAGACTAGGGTTTTTGATCTAGGGTAAACCTAACGGACTGTGATTCTCTAGGTGATTGAGATAGAGATTGATATTCTCTAGAGGAAACAAGTGAAAGCCTATAGACCAATATTCGCTAGAGGAAACCAATGAAAACATAGAGATCAAGATTCTCTAGAGGAAGACGAGAAGAAGTAGTATGGAAGGATAGAGACCGAGACTCTCTAAGAAGAAGTCGAGGAGAGCAGTTCAAGATTAAGAAGAAGGCCGAGAAAGGGAAGAGGAAAAACATCAAGGTTAGTGACAAGGTTCTTGCGAGGATACTAGAGTCAAGGGTCATTGTCATTGTCTTGGTATTCATTAATTGAATATCTATAGGAATGATTTTGCTCTGGTTTTCCTCTCAAGAGGTGAGGGGTTTTGATCCTTCATAAAAAGCCTACATACTGTGTCACTTGTATTCTATTGTGCATATTGGTAATTTCCTTGATGAAAAGAACATACTAATAATATAATAAAGAGAATACCATAAGGTAAAAGGTAAAAGTATATCACAAGCAACTATCAAGCAGAGACATATTTTAACTCCTTATGCCCTAGATTTCTAAACAAGGGGGGCAGGTGGTTGGGGTGGGGAAGTCATAATATTAACTTAATCTTAATAAAAATATTAACATCATACTAAGTTAAGTAATATGTAATACAAATTAGGGTTTTTTTACGTATAGTCATCCATGGCTTGTTCCACAGGAGAGCACCTAGCCCCCTCCTTTAGTTAGATTATTGAAGGAGTTTGTAGGAATGTTGGATCAATCAATAATCCCTCCCAAAATACTCTTCATTCGTAGCCTTTTCAAATCTCAACTAGAAGTAATTGAGTCTAGTAACTCAAAGAAACCGCTGCTTGACCATTTTTGAAAAATAAAATTCAATCACGGGTTTTATCAAATGCAGTGCAAGATCCAAAGTATGCGATGAAATCTAACAAGCTTGGAGTACATCCAACATATGCGTGATCGTGCTCTTATCTACAAGTTCATTGGGTTATGACCCTCTACAAAAACCTAATCAATTTGATCCAAAATAAATGGAACCTCAAGCGACAAACAAATCCAAAGGTAGGAGAAAAAGGGTTCTTCATTGCAATTTTTTCCATCTTTGAAGATAGAATGAGGGTGTTTGAAGGAGCGCCTTTATTTTTTAATAATATTGGGCTCTTCATGTGATTTCAGAAAGTGTGGTACAATACTAATAGGAAATACTTCTGTATTTCCTTGATATTGGTTTGAATCTTTTCTCTTCCAAAGGAATATTGGGAGGAAGAAATCCTTGAAGGCATTGACAATTCCATTGGTAGATTTTTCAAGGTTGCTAAGGTAACTAAGAGAGGGAGATACACATCTTATGGAAGGATATGTGTCTATATGAATATTTCATAGCCTCTTCCATCTTCAATATAAATTTATTATCAAGATAATATTTGGAAATAGACATTGGATTATGAAAATATCCCATTCAAATGTAAGGATTGTCATGAATATGGGCATATTTTTAGATTTTTTCCTTTGATTTCCGCAGGATTTGCTAGCAAATCAGTCAAATCATAAAGAAAAAGAGGGTTTTGGAAAATCCCCCCCCAAAAAAACAAGGTATTTTAGACCTTGGGAAGCCATAAATTTCGGTCATTACCCCTAGAAATGTGTTCACATCTCCCTCATTTCCATCCAAGACCTTGATGCAAGAAGTTAATCAATCTCGCAGTTTGTATCTAAAATTATTCCCAAGTCTTTGTGTCCCCCATAGAGCCCGAGAAAAGGAATCCATAAGGTAATCTATAAATTTCTCTACCAAAGGAGAAGACTATCTTAGTAATGGAAGAGGATGAGGTTGAAGACTTCCCAAAAGACATGGATATAGATGTTCTACACACGATTTCTTTGGAAAATGCCTGCTCCAATAAATATCGGAAATCCATGCCAGACCATCAAATAGATATTTCTCATTTAAATTCAAGTTCTTCAAATCCCCATTAAGGAGTTCATACTATATCTTTCAAATATTCCGCTGAGATGGTGCAAGAAGAAGGAGAAATGTTGGTAAACTCAAGGAAATTCATGCCAATATCAAAGGAATTTCCTCCTTCTCGGCCCAAAAACCCTAAAATTTTCATCCTAAATATTTAAAAAAAGTATTTTCTTGGTTGTAAATATTATTATTTCCAGTCTTTGATAGTTTGTCAATAATTAGTATATTTACCAATATCTTTGATTGATAGGCAAAGATTTGTAGTCCTTTTATGCTAAATGGCAATTTCTAGACTCTAAAACGCCCACGTACATTTATTTTTTCTCTGATTAATGAATGGATCTTCTAATTCACTTAATAGTAATGTAATATAATATAAGTATAATATAAATTGAAATAAATAATAATATTTGCTGGGTTGTGTTATATTCTTTCCACGTAGTTAACAGGGGGTTTGAGGGGTACCTATAACCCCACTTTATGGGGTCTAGGGCAACGCCCCAATTTTTTTTTATTTTGGACCCTATGTTAGGTTGCGTGGACCCACCTATGGTTTTGTGCATGATTTTTGCACATGTTTTTTGGACGCAATGGTTTTTCGGTCCATGGTATTGGATGTGATGGTTTTCGTTCCATGGTATTGGATGCTTCGGCATGTATAAATATGTATTATAACATTGAAAGGAACATAATTGAAAAATCAAGCTGGTAGTCCTGGTTTTGGGATCCAGGGGAAAATATCTGTGTATATGTGTTTTATGTGTTATGCTCTCGCATTGTTTATTTTCTGTGTTTTAGAATTCGTATGCAGGTAATTTCTATACGGGGTTAAAACCTACATTTGGTATCAGAGCTATTTGTGGCTTCAAGGGGACGCCTTTGTTGTTGAGGGGTTTCGCTCGGGCCTGTGGTAGGCCCTGTTCAGTGCGAGATCTGCGAGATTGATTCTGGTGGTGAAAGAAGATGGTGAGTGGTGGAAAGATAAAGGTCGAGAAATTTAATGGTCAGAGTTCTGAGTTGTGGAAACTTAATATGGAGGATCTGTTTGTGGATAAAGATCAGTGGATCGCGGTAGATCGAGGTACTAAACCAACGGGGGTGACTGATGAAGAATGGAAGAAGTTGGATCGGAAGGCAAAGAGAACAATACGATTGTGTGTCTTAGATTCAGTATTTTTGAATGTATCAGGGGAAGCTACAGCAAAGGCTTTGAGGGACAAGTTAGGGACTTTGTAGCAATCTAAGTCTTTGGTGAATAAACTGTTCCTGCGGAAAAAGCAGTATAACCTGAGGTTGAAAGATGGAGACTCGGTGACAGAGCATATGAATGCATTTAATATTGTGGTAAGTTAGTTAGCATCTGTTGATATTAAAATTTCAGATGAAGATAAGTGCATCAATTTGTTGTGTTCTCTACTATATTCGTGGGATAATCTAGTTATTGCAATAGGTAGCAATGCAACTACCTTGCATTTTGATGAAATAGTCTCATCCTTGCTGAGGAAGGAGATGAGACGGAAAAATATGGAGATCCAGAATGGTGATACCTTGTCTATATGATGACGGTCCCAGAATAGAAACAAAAATAAGTCATCGAGTGGGAGATCTAAATCTCCAGGAAAACCCGTAAAGGTGGTGTGTTGGAAATGTGGAAAGGAAGGGCACTTCAAAAGGGACTGTAAATCTAAAGCTCCTGATAAAGGAAAGGGATCTGATGATGCTCTTTCTACAAAGGTGAAAACCACCTCATATGAAGGTGGGGATGTGTACTTGGCTTCTTCAAGTACACATGTAGATCATGAGGCATGGTTGATTTACTCAAGTGCATCCTTTCACTTCACTCCCCATAGAGAGTGGTTCTGCGAGTATGAGAAATATGATGGTGGTGATGTCTTCTTGGTGGATGACAGGAAGGCTAGAATCATTGGTCGCGGAAAAGTAAAGTTGATTTGCAAAGTGGAAGGGTTAGAACACTTCCAGGTGTTCTACATATTCTTGCATTGGCCATAAATCTAATTTCTGTAAGCAAGCTAGATGATGCAGGTGTAAAAATAGTGTTCGAGAAGGATACCTGCAAGATCGTTCGGGGAGCACTAGTATTGATGTGGGGAGTTTGGACTAGAACTCTGTACAAGCTGCAAGGTAGCATTGTTGTTGATGGGTGCAAAAGTTCTGTGGTTCCTAAAAGCGGAGCAAAAAATCTAGTCATCTCTGGAGAGAGGACGATGTTGTGGCATCAAAGGCTTGGACATATTGGAGAGAAAGGCCTTCGAATACTTCATGGTAAAAGGTATGGTATAAGGTATGAGTAATAGCTCTCTAGATTTTGATTTCTGTGAAAATTGTGTATATGGGAAGCAAAATCGGGTGAGTTTCCCCTCTGGAAGTAAGAGGGCGAAACAGATATTAGAGCTTGTGCAGAGTGATGTGTTTGGACTTGTGTAGGTTCCATCACTGGGTAAGTCTGTGTACTAAGTATCATTTATAGATGACTTCTCTAGGAATACATGGATATATTTCCTTAAGAAGAAATCTGAAGTCTTTGATAGGTTTAAGGAATTCAAGGCTTTGATGGAAAACCAGACAGAGAAGAAGATAAAGGTGCTGAGAATAGATAATGATGGAGAGTTTTGCAGTAAGGAATTCGAAAAATTCTGTAAGAAGTGTGGTATAGCATGGCATAATACTACTCCATATACACCTCAGAAAAATGGAGTTGTAGAAAGAATGAATAAGACGTTGATGGAAAGGGAAAGAAGCATGCTCAGTGGTGCCAGGTTAGGA
>APFE031167843.1:121965-150146 GCA_000404065.3 Pinus taeda | reverse complement strand
CAGAGGCGGTGGATACTGCATGTTACTTGGTCAACAGGTCACCTTCATCAGCGTTGGAGGATAAGACTCCACAAGAGTTATGGACTGGTAAGAAACCCTCTCTTTCACATCTGAGGGTATTTGCTTGTGATGCATATGTACATGTTCCAAAAGAGAAACAAACCAAGTTGGATAGTAAATCTGAAAAGTGTATCCTTATTGGGTATAAGGATGGTTTGAAGGGTTATAAGATTTGGATCCCAATAACAAGGAAGGTTGTGTACAGCTGAGATGTGGTTTTTCAGAGGTGAAAGATGTTATTAAACATGAAGTCCAATCAAAGGAACCTGAGAAAATAGAGTTTGAGCTAAAGGAGGAAGAATCAGACTCTACAGCAGAGGAGGAATCAAAAGCTGAAGATCCACAAACTCCGGGCGTAAGAAGATCAGTTCGAGAAAGAAGGAAGCCAGAAAGGTATAGTCCATCTGGTTTCTATTCAAATTTTGCTTTATCTATTACTGATGAGGATCCCAGAACTGTGAAGGAAGCATTGGATTCATAGGATGGAAAACTCTAGAAAGAGGCCATGGTTGATGAAATGGAATCTTTGCACAAAAATGAGGCTTGGGATATGGTGGAGTTGCCGGCTGGAAGGCAACCGATTGGAAACAAATGGGTGTTCAAAAAGAAGAAAAATGCAGAAGGAAAAGTGAAGAAATACAAAGCTTGGTTGGTAGCAAAAGGTTATTCCCAGGTGTCGGGAATTGATTTTGGTTATATTTTTTCTCTCGTTGCCATGGTAACTTCTATTAGATTACTTTTATCTGTTGTTGTTGCTTTTGATTTTGAGGTAGAACAGATGGATGTGAAGAAAACATTTCTTCACAGGGATATGGAGGAGGAGATCTACATGAAAAAACCTGAAGGCTTTATGGTGAAGGGTAAGAAAGAACTGGTATTCAAGCTAAAGAAGTCTTTGTATGGGTTAAAACAGTCACCAAGGACGTGGTATCAGAAATTTGATACATTTATATGGGGACTTGGCTTTACCAGAAGCAAAGTAGATCATTGTGTGTATTTTAAATTAATTGGTGACCGTGTTATTTATCTGGTCTTGTACATGGATGATATGTTGCTGGTTGGAAATGACAAAGAAATTATCCAAGATTTGAAGACCCAATTGTCCTCGAAAATTTACATGAAAGATCTTGGTGCTGAAAACTATATTTTGGGCATGGAAATTAAAAGAGATCGAGAAAAGAGGAAGCTCTAGTTAACCCAGAGGAAGTATGTCGAGACAATATTGTAGAGGTTTAATATGCCGGATAGTACACCGGCGAAGGTTCCTATTCCTATAGGTGTAAAGTTATCTGCTGAATAGTGTCCCAAGACACAAGAAGAGGAAGAGGATATGTCCCGTGTTCCATATGCAAGTGCAGTCGATAGCCTAATGTATGCACCAGTCTATACTAGACCAGACATTGCACATGTAGTGGGAGTATTGAGCAGGTTTATGTCAAAACCAGGAAAAGAGAATTGGACAGCAGTGAATCGGGTTTTCAGGTATTTGTGGGGCACTAGTGATTATGGTTTGTGCTACCAAGGAAGACTAGGATTGGACAAAGTGTTAGATATTCATGGCTTTGTTGATTTATACTGGGTTGGAGATCTAGATTAGAGAAGATCTACAAGTGGGTATGTGTTTAACCTATTTGGAGGTGCAATCAGTTGGATGAGTAAGAAGCAATCTGTAGTGGCACTGTCAACTACAGAGGCAGAATACATGGTAGCCACTCATGCAAGCAAGGAAGCAGTTTGGTTGCAGAGGTTGTGTTCAAGTATGGGGTTAGTATAGGAAGCTATAAGGATAAACTGCGACAGCCAAAGTGCAATTTTCTTGGCAAAGAACCCTGCATATCATTCAAAGACAAAGCACATTGATGTTCAATATCACTTTATGAGGGATATGATAGAAGAAAAAAAGGTGTTGTTGGTAAAGGTGGACACTTTGAAGAATATTATAGATGCATTGACAAAATCTGTGAGCTATGAGAAGTTCTCTTGGTGTAGAGAAACAATGGGCATTTCAGGGCTAGAAAAAGGTCTAAGCTCTCCTGTGGCCTCCCGTGGAAAGAAAAGAACAAGTGGGAGATTTTTGGGTTGTGTTATATTCTTTCCACGTAGTTAACTGGGGGTTTGAGGGGTACCTGTAACCCCACTTTATGGGGTCCAGGGCAGCGCCCCAAAAAATTTTGATTTTGGACCCTATGTTAGGTTGGGCAGACCCACCTATGGTTTTGTGCATGATTTTTGCACATGTTTTTCGGACGCGATGGTTTTTTGGTCCATGGTATTGGATGCGATGGTTTTCGGTCCATGGTATTGGATGCTTCGGCATGTATAAATATGTATTATAACATTGAAAGGAACATAATGAAAAATCAAGCTGGTAGTCTCGGTTTTGGGATCCAGTGGAAAAATCTTTGTGTATATGTGTTTTATGTGTTATGCTCTCGCATTGTTTATTTTTTTTGTTTTAGAATTCGTATGCAGGTAATTTCTATATGGGGTTAAAACCTAAAATATTAAAATAATTTAAAGTTTTTTTAAACATAATTGAAATCTTTTGCATTAAAAATCTACATAAGGCATGAAACAATACCTCATATGTCGATCAAAGAGATAATGAGCCATAGAAGCTTAGAGTTTTGGTCTGAAAAGATCATAATATCTAAATTTGGGAATTTTCTTCTCTATACAATTCAAAATTATCTATTGGCTTATAAGTATATAGTTTCTAGTAACTTCTTAACGAAAGACAAAATTTGCATTTCATTGGATATTAGTCTACTTTTTGGATAATATTATTGATGATTCCTTCTTGTTCTCTTTTCCATTCTCCTCCTATATTAGCATGTTGAGGTTTGGGAGCTAAGAGGAACCTCCATGTAGCCAACGGATTACACACTTTTTTTCGTATATTGAAATGCCTCTTGTGCTTTTGGGCATGATTATATTAGATTTCTTTAAGGAAACAGACATTTGTTTTTGTTGTTTTTAACCACCAAGTCTATTTTTTCCAATATGACTCCATGATTCACCAACAAGTAAGCCCATGTGTTATTATGACTGAAATATAAAAGGCTTCATATTTTTCAAATTTATGAAGTGAGCCTCTTATTCTTGCAAGGAGAGTCTTCAATTTCAAATTGTTAGGGGATAATATTTTTTGTAAATAGGTTATGAGGAGATAAGAGTCCCCTATTATAATTAACTTGGCGGCCTTTAATGATAGTGCTTAGAGTAGGCCTTCATAAATGCTATAGGCTTTTTCTTGATTATTTGAGGATGAACCCAAACCCCAAGGACACAAAATTTCATTTTCCTCCAGGGTGATATATTACACCCCTCCACCTACACCCCCTAACTCCTACCACCCTTAGATTGGATTTTAAGGCCCCATAAACAATATAAGTGTAACAAACATGATTTAAAGTTCCTGTAATAAAGGTTAATAAAGGAAAAATAAGACCAAGGTCATGGGACACGTATTCTAGTTGAATGTTGGGAAAAACACTATAGTGGGCATCACTTCCAGTGTATTAATGGCTATGGAATTTGGAAAAGGAATTTGCAAAGGAAAAGAGGCATTAATTGGAATTTATTTATGAGAAATAAAGGAAAATAGGAGAAAATGAAGGTGAAGAGACATATTTGCATGAGAGGGAAAATTAAAAGGAAAATTAAGAAAATGAAGCAATAGGAGACATCAATAATAAAAAGGCTTTAAAGAATCAGTTCACAACTTTTGATGGTCTAGATTTTGTCAGTTTCGTTTTAGAATCAGTTTGAGAGAGGGAGAGAGAGAGCACAAAGAGGAGAAAGCAAGCAAGCAATCAAAGGAAGGAAAAGAAAGGCAAAGGACAAGCAAGGAAAGAAAGGAGAAGGTTGGATCAACAATTTTAACAATAATATTTTGTAGGTAACAAGTTGCTTGTGTGATTTCCTAGTTGAGGTGTGAATGCATGGTCATTCATTATGTATTCTTTTCATTTGTTGTCATTGGCATGGGTTATGACTTGTTTGATAGTGGTTTCAGCCTTGCCTTACCATTTCCTAGATATTCATGTTGTGATGGGATTCATTCGTTGGCTGAGATTTGGATTGCTGGAACATTTTGGAACAAGGTGAGATGGTGTGAGGAGAATTCCCAAGGGTTGGGGGTAGAGATTTTTTTCTCTGGGAAGCCCTTGACAGGTGGGTGGAGATAGGAAAATTCCTCAAGGTATGGTGAGGTGTCCAAGTTTGTTTTGGCTTTGTGATCTCTTGACCGGTTTTGGCAAGATCACCGTAGTTTGAGGGTGGAGGTGGTTTAACCTTTGGTTTACTAATCTGAATATATTCAGCTACCGAAATTAACCAAGGTATTTTACTTGTGTGATTTTAGAAGAATTGCATATAAAAGAAAATGATATACCACATGTGCATACTGTAAAGAAAATGAATCATAATGACAACCATCAAATCAAGAACACACAACACATTGATAATGAAGTTCACCTAGTGTCGGTTATGTCTCGGGACCTGGTGTCAAGGGCGTGGAGGATGCTTCATTAAGTGATGAAAATTATGATGATGTACATGGTGTATTCTTTGTCATTACAAGGAAAAATACCCACAAATAGAGTGGCGGGCCTCTCCATGAGACGTTCTCAGGAAATCTGACTCAAATGGGTCTTCCTTCAACATGACGAGCTAATAGATTCTCACAATATGTGGCATACAAGTACCCCTCAACATAATGGTAATCAGAGAACTAAACACCAAAAACATCATCTCAGAAAATCAAAGAAAAACATGACATAACTGCATCATATACCTCCAGTTTCGGGAATGGCCGAAAAATGCAAAACTCAACTACTGAAATAGACATCATCGCTGAATTCGTGGCATAAAATCGTGTCAAATGACTATAAAATTTCCCCCTTTCCAACATCGTCAAATTATGGACCCTCGGGCATCTTCATGAAGATTCACCCAAAGATTCCTTCTTGAAGATGGCCGAAAAATCCACTGCTCGAATGAAGATTCTGAGCTCACCACTGTACTCCCTATGAAATCATGTTAAAAATGACTCTAAAGTCAACATCATTCTATCTCGTTTAAAATATGCCTCCAAGGAAATATTTTAGATTCTATATGATTCTCCAAAGATTCCTTGCTCTTCGGCACCTTCATTTCTACTGCTCAAAGGTGGAAACAGACAGCACGGTTGGACTCCTGGTGAGAAGACATGCAAAAATAACTATCAACTTGTCAAATTATGGCACTAGCATCTCTGGCCCTCTAAGGGAATCTTTTCAACATCTTGGTAGATCCCTGGTTCATGGTTCCACAACTTTGCCCACCCATGGTTCCACAGGTATACCCTCTGTAGTTCCCCCATCGAATAAATAACTTCGGTTCTTATATCAATTTTAGGGAGGATAATTCAATGTAGGCACGTTGGGTTATTGGTAGCGGGTTATGTTGGGCACAGATTGGTCAGGGGTTCCAACCCCACCGACCCCCCATTTGGTGCATATATGTTTTATATGGAAAACAATTATATTTTTAAACATGTGCAGTTTGCAATTTGTTGGTGACACGATTATCAATTAGGTGGTTTATGAATCGACGATCAATTCAACAGGCAGTGGTTGCGTTTAAAACATAATATAGCTGGCGGTTGGGTAATGTTGTATTGACATTGGTGATTATAACATTTTTTTTCGTTGAAAAATTTATGTTGTAATATTTGTTGTTCCGTCGATGGTTATGGTATTTTGGGGTCGGCCCACATGGCCTGGTTGGGTTCAACCCCCACCGGCCTCGTTGCCTATACGGTGGCACCAACAACCTTCAGGCCATTAAGATTCAATACATATTTGGGTTGGGCGGGTCCGTCGGGGGGTGGCCCGCCCACCTGTAACATTTTTTTTGTTATATATAATAAAATACCATTGGTAGTGGTGGGGGTGGCAGCCCGGTCCCCAATTATATATTTATTTCATTTTTTTATACAAAATGGTTAAATATTTTCCACCAAAAAATAAGGGTCACTAGGAAAATTAAGTAGGCAACAGATTTTCCCATTCCGATGGTCGAATTCCATGCGTTGGTTTTTTATCAAATTGTTGCCTCGTTAAGGCTGCCACTTGGCCAAGTTTGACCAGAACTTTGACAAGTGATAACTTGAGCACTTGAACTCAAATTTGAGTGTCATTCACACCATTGGAATCAGGGCGACAATCACTATGATCTGATCTTGGTTTCACTTCAATATGAGGACTTTTATTTTTGAGTTTTTCCATAACCACTGTTGAATTCTGAGCATGTCTAGAGCCACCTAGATCAATTCCCTTGGTTTTTTATGTATTGTTTTATCCCATGAGATCCCACATTCATGCTTGGAGTATGGCATGGGGGTGATTGACCAAAGAAAATATTTGGTTCATCTCAATCTATGGTCAGGTGGTACATGGAAGTTCTTAACTTGGTTGGATTTTACATATGTTAATAAGAGTTATTTTTCTGTTGTACTATATGAGAATTTGTACAGGTTATTATGTTGCTTTGATGGAAGTTCTATTATGGTTAATATGCTATTTATATGTTGGTTATAAACTTGATTTAAGATGTGTTCTAGTTATGGCTCTTATTATGATTTGATAAGTTAATGAATGGTTGATGAATGCATGGGCTAACAAGTGTTGTTGCAACTACTTGAGATGGAATTAAACCTTCTGGGCAATTTTCCTCTAAAGTACATAGATTTACACTCATATATGCATTCATGACCTATAGCTTACATGTTTAGCATATGTTTTACAAAATGCCTATTGTGTTCTAGTCAGTCTAGGTCAAGTTTTGACTTTAAGTTTGAATGATTAACCTTTTTGTTATGAGAAATATGATTTTGGAAAATTACAAGAAGTTCTGGGTAGTGGTATGGAGACTAGCCTAGAAAAGTTGCTCATATCTTGGGACTGCAAACATAGAATTGAGGATATGAGGTCATATCCACATGGAGCAAGGCTTGTGAGTGTGGTTAGAGGCTCACAACTAGATGCAAGTAGTTTCAAGGGTGGATTTATAGGTCTAGGTCAGAGAAAAAGGTTCCAGCTCAAGGATTAGTCACATGGGGTAGTTGTTCAACCTATGAGTGATATATGGTTCTTGCGGAAGGTTAGTAAGTCTCAGTTGTAGGCCCCACTTCCTTAACTGGAACTAGGAGGTTGGGTCATGTCATAGTAGCACCCCGCTTCAAATTTACCCATAGGGCTTGTAAAAGTGGGTAAATGTGGGTAGGGTCATGTTACAAATTGGTATCATAGCTTCCAAGTTCAACACTTGGACTGGATGGACATGATGTGATTGTTATGCATGCATTTCAATTGTGTGCATGCATGGTAGGGGCTATGGTTTTCATGTATATAGTTGGTGTTACAGTTTATGTTATCATGTATGATGTTGATATTGCTATGTCATTATGTGTATATATGTAACACGCTCCTCCCACATTGACCCAAGTAACTAGCCAATTGAGGTAAACATGTGACAAGAAGTTACTATGATATGATTTTACCTCCTAAGTCAACTTAAGGAAGTGGAACCAATTGAAACACACCATACAGACCTTCCACATCAGCAATAGGACTCCCAGGAACCATCCTAACCTCTCAGCTAACTAGCCCCTAGGTCCCACTGAGTTTTTAGACCATTAAAATCTTGAATTCTCCCTTGATAGGGGCATGAATGCGTGCAAGAGGCTCTGGGCACTCCCACAACATGGGTATGCATGCATCTAGGGACTTTTTTGACCAATGTTGTGCATGCTTCTCCGAGATTTGAGCCACTTTTTCAGGCCCAAAGCCCAGGTCAATACCCATAGCTCAATGACACTTTCGGGAATGAATTTACACAACACAATGATGACGCATTTCCAAGAAAAAGGACAATGTCTGGACTGGACCCCTACTAGCCATGACATAAATTTTGTAAAAAATGTCACAATTATGTAATCTACAGGTTTAAACAACATATCTGATCATAGGGGTCTGATACTCATCTGAGAATCACTAAGAAACAGTGATGCCACAACACACTAGCTGCAATTTCATCCATTAGGCCATAGATACATTGTTCATTCATTTACAAGCAAAAACATGATGAGAACCATACATGGCCACTATCATAATACATGTTCATAACCAACACAATAACAAAAAAAAAAAACCAAGGAAACAACAACCATATAATCCATGTACAAATTGGTATAATAATCATGAAATAACAAGGATAAATAACCTCATATTAATAATGAAAAGGACAACTAGTTGTGGGACTTCCATTAACCTCCTGATCGTAGACATGGTTGAGCCAAATATATCATCAGTCAGTCACTCTTGTTCCATATTCCAAGCATGAATGTGGGGTCTCATAAAACACATCAATCAAAACCATCCATGGGTTTCATAGGCCAACCACCTCAACCCATTAAACAATGGTTCCACCTCAAGGTTGAAAATAAAGAAACCATCACTAGATTGATCTCTACCCAAGCCTTCTAAGGCTCTAGAGAACTTGTTCCATCCAAGGCCCCAGGACTAGTAACTCAACCCACAGCTCCCGTCGGGCTCCAGAGTTTTTTTCCAATGAAGGCTCCAGGACTAGTAACCATCCCACCAAGGGATCCAAAGCATTTGTCCAACCAAGTCTCCAGGACTAGTAACTTAATCCAAGCTTTTACAGGGCTCTAGAGCGTTTGTCCAACCAAGGATCCAGTAACTAGTAACTCAACCCAAGATGAAGGAAACATGAGAACCAATTAGAAAAAAATAAAAATAAACCCACCACACCATGGATTCTAGGAAATGGAAAGGTTATCCAAATTCGTTGTCAATCCAGGAAATCCTCAATGCTAGTGACAGATTATGACCACTAAACCACATGTGTATGACATGCATGCCAAAACTAATGAGGAAAACATACATGCAACTTGGTACCTACAAGAAAAACTCGTTGTAGATGTTGATCCCGATGTCCTCTTGTGCTTTCCTACTCGTCCTTTTCCTTCTTGCTCCAAAAATCCAAGTATGCCACACTCCTCCAAGAGTGTTCCAAGAAAACCCTAAGTGTCCAAGAGTATGAGAGAGAGAGCTCCAAAAGTGAACTGAAAAAAGTTTGTGAAATGATTCTCAGAAGCCTTTTTATCAATGAGGCCTCTATTTTATTCATTTTCCATTGTTTTCCTTCATTTTCCTCCTCACATGCAACCTGTGACCTTTCACCTCCTTTTTCTCCAAATTTCCATTATTTTCATAAATAAATGTGCCAAAAATTCTCTTTTTCCTTTCCAAAACCTTTACCATTGCCTTTTCTAATTTCCTTAGCCATTAATCAATCACTAGTGATCCCCATCAATATGATTTTTCCCAACATTGAGCTTGGAATAAGTGTCCCATCAACCGTGGTTATTATTTTTCCATTATTACATTTTATTACATGGAATTTTCACTAGGAATGTTAGAATATACATGTATATGGTGCTAATCTTGACTGATTTGTGCAGATGATATAACCTCCCTTGAACTTCACTAAGGTTTGTTTGATTATGCTTATATTTGGTTTATCTGACATGGTATGTTTGCAGGAAGAAGAATATCAGAGATGATAAGCATAATGGTGTATTACAGTTCACGTGACTCTCCTTATAGATTAGTTAAGCAACAGGGGGAAGATTATAATCCTGACATAGCAGATACCTTGAGAAGTCTGAAGGAAAAAATCAAGAGTTGCAAGGAATATAATGACATGATAATTCAGCCAAAGTAAAGGATTTCTAAGGCTCAAGAAAAGAAAGCCAAGGTCAATGTAGTTATCCTTTAGAGCTTCTAAGATTTGCAAAGACAAGGACAACCAAGGATCCATTATGGACAGGAGGACAAGAATAATGGGGTATATGGTAGCAGGTCTCAATCAAGGCACATTTGGATAGAGATGACACATTCAGAGTGTGGTAGATGGTTGGATACACCTAACAGTAGAGGTAATGGTTATGGGTTCTATTCTCGTTATGGTTTAGAGAGATATCATGGTCATCATCACCATCATCCTTAGAGGAGTGAGAGGGGGTACTTGTCGGATGAGTTCAAGAAATCCAAGCCTCCTACCTTTGATGGAAAGTTCAAGAAACTGAAGGATGAAAAAGCATGATTGCTTGGGATGAAGAATTTCTTCGAGCTGCATGATTATACAGAGAATACTAAAACTAGGATAATTATTTTCATTCTCAAGGGAAAGGAAAATATTTGGGGGGAAGAAGTGAAGTGTGTCAGAGGCATCAAGGCAAAGGAGTTGAGTTAGCATGAGTTTGAAAGACTCTTCCGGAAGAAGTACTTGTCAGAGAGATATTATGATGGAAAGTCCAAGGAGTTATATGAGGTTAAGATGGGATCTATGACAGATGAGGAGTACATGGTAAAGTGTCTAGAGATCTTAAGGTATGTGCCTTACTGCAAGGATGACAATACAAACGTCCAAAGATTTATAAGTAGATTTCCGTTAGCATTCAAAGATCAGATTGAGTATGAAAAGCCTCGGTAATTGGAAGAATTCATTGGGAAATTGAAGCATTGTTATGAGTAGTCAGAGTGTAAGTCTGAGCCTAAGCGTGACTAGAAAGGAAATGACAAGGCCAAAGGAAAATGGCCTTCGAAGAAAGAAAGACCTCAAGATGTAGGTGAAAAAGAAAATTTGGGTCCTTACAAGAAGTTTAATGCAGTTGAGAAGGGACATGGATCTCATCTTGGAGATCAACAAAATAAAGGTAGTGGTAGAGAAGAGTTGCATTGTTGGATATGTGGCAAGGATCATTGCAAGAAGGATTGTTTGTTGTACCAGGGTGGCTAGCCTCAGATCTATAATGCTCAAGAGGCACAAAAGTTAGGGATCTTGGAGAGAGCATTCCTCAGATCTATGAAAAATTTGATAACAAGCAGGTGGATCACTAGGCATCCATTATTGAGATGGAAGGTAATCTCAGTGATCGAGTTGTTTCCATTTTGATTGATCCTATATCTAATTATAGTTATGCTAATCCTGACCTAGTGGATAAGAGTGGCTTGAACAAAGAAGTGCATGCATATTCTTGGTTGGTGAAGTTAGCTATAGGGACCAAGAAAAGAGTTCATCATTGGGTGAGATATTTTTCATTTGAGTTGAATGGTATGCCTACATCAGCACATCTAAATGTTCTTCCTTTGGGATCACACAACATGACTTTGGGCATGGATTGATTGTACCTTCACAAGACTAAGATATATTGTTACGAAAATGATATTAAGTGCTTGGATGATGATAGAGAGAAGAGAGTCTAGCAGGGTAAGAAGAAGCCTACATTGGTGAGAATGGTTGCAACTATGCATGCAAAGCACAATTATAGGAAAGGGTGTGTATTGTTTGCAATTCATGTTTCTAGTGATAAGGGGAAAGATGTTGAGGATTCTGAAGTCTTGAATAGGTATATAGTTTTACAATAGTTTCAGGGTGTATTTCCATTTGGGATTTTAGATTTATCACCTCACAGGGAAGTGAAATTTTCTATTGAGTTGGTACCAAGAGCAACACCAACATCAAAGGCACCTTACAGGATGAGCACTCTAGAATTAGTGGAATTGAAGTTACAGCTTAAGGAAATGATTGATAAAATATATATGAGGCCAAGTGTGTCATCTTGGGATGCACCAATGTTGTTTGTGAAGAAGAAGGATGGTACTCTCAGGTTGTGCATTGATTTTGGCTTAGGGGGTCCTAACCCAAGTTCGGAGTTAGTTTCACCAACCAACAAAACCGTACACTGCTGGACCTTTAGGCAATAACTTGTGTATCGCAGGCTGCAGTCTCACCTAAAGTAGTATTATGGGATGCAAGAACCAAGTTTATGCATCCATAGACTAGTGTGATGTCTTTCAACACCTTAGGTTTGCTTCCACACAGATCGATAGAATTATAGGGCTCTTCACCATAATTAAGTTAAATATGCCTCCATACCTTCGCAAAGGTCCACGATTAGTCCTTGTGGACCTTAAACAATTGATTTACCTACTTTCACGCATCAAAAAGAAACCCTAGATTGGAGTTCACGTAGATCTACTTAATTCATTAGAAAACATAAGAGAAATAGCATCTAAATTCACAGAAGTGGATAACCATTCATTTCACATATTATGAAGACAGATTCAATGAATTCGCATAGAATTCATTCAATATTTTAGAAAACATATAATTAATTGACAACATATACCATAAATAGATTCAATGGAAATACTCAGTAATTATTCAAAAAGATGTCTTTATTGATCTTCAATTCATCGATTATAGACTCTTCTTACCCTGCGCACACAACTGTAGGGGTCCGCGCACTCAACTACAAACTCTACCCAGGCCTCCTACACACTCAGTTGTAGGAGCCTTCCCTTCTTTACCTAAGCGCAAGAAGCATAGCCTTCCTGCCTTAGCTCTTGCTCTAGACAACAAAGCTCCTCAATATACCCAATTCTCTATCCAAAGTTATCTCTGAGAATCACTAAGACTCAATTATTTATAGCTTTCCTAATACAATACCATGGTCCTCAACTCACAAGCGAGTCTTCAAAGATGACCAAAAGTAAGGGGCTAAGGCCCCTTTGACTCTATCTATCTGCACACTCTGCATCCACATTTTGTGGAGACTTTACATCTTTTCAAAAAATAACTAAGTTAACTCAATTCTACCCCTAGGGACCCCATCCCAACAACCCCCCAACACAAAGATCGTGACTCGCCCTCGAGTTACTCAACTGGTTGTTCCACTTTCTGGCAGAGTTCATTAAATGCCTGAAGCTCTGCAGTACTTTGTTCTGCTGCTTGCTGTACCTCCTGCACTAGTTTTTCTTTGTTTGGCCCCTCTACTACAAGTGGCATAGTCCTTTGGGTCTACTATATGGCCTTCAGTGTCTCATGAATGTTCTGTGAAAGTTGGATGGCTTCCTCTACCCAAGGTTGAAGCCGGTCTCTTAGCAAAGATTGCTTTTTCTGCAACTCTTGGATGTGTATCAACTTTGCCTTGCCTTCTTGCAAGCACGCGAAGCACTAGACTGGCACGAACATCTACGTCGATGTACTAATCTCATCATATTGTTGTTGCACTTCCCTGGTCTCTATGGTCAATTGTTGTAGCATAGGATCCTCCTATAGTGTATCCCATATGCCCATTGCCTGGGTGAATAGTTGGTCGCAACCCTGAACTGTGACATCGATTTGACCCATGGATGCTTTTATAGCTGCGCCTATTTTTTTCCAAACCTCTGGCGGTGTGGTCGGTTGCAACTTCAACTGTATCTCAGATATTTGAATCCGAAAATCAAAAGTCACCTTATCGACCTTCTCCTTTGAAGCATGTACTGTAGTAGCCAATTTCCTCACTTTGGCTAAGGCCTCTACATCCTATGGTATATTCAACTCAAGCACAAACTTACAGGCCTCCTCAATTGTTGCTACTAGGTTCTGGCACTGTGTCCACAATTCCTCATGTTCCTTTAGCGCCATAGTTTTTTCTGCAAAAATCTACACATTATTGACTTTAAACTCACTGAAAATGGTGAGTGCATGTTGTTCTCTAATTCAACTCATCTGAGACTCCTTGATGTAGCGCATGAAGGGTCTGAAGCAGCAACATAATAATATTCAGCCCCATATCCTTCACTGTTTTGAGTACAATGCGATCATCATCTAATTCAACACAAATTGACCCCTCTAGCAAAGAAATGACTCTAAGATCCAGAGTCCGTTCAATCTATGTTACTACACTACCTCCCAATGTCAGGCTCACTTGTGCTCTGCTCACCTACCCAACACCCACCTAGATCCTATTTGCCTGGATCTATAGTTCGCGCAAATCCTTCTGGACACCCCCCAATGTCTGCATGTATTGTTTCTGAAACTGTTGCATCACCTATGTTGTTGTGTCCCTTATCTTGTCCCAGATCTCATCGACATCGCTTTTTTTTGGTACCATGGGATCAATATGTGTCTGCTTATCAGACTTATACTTCTTTTGCTGGCCACCTATCTGTTCCTGTCCGCGCTTCTTCAGGATGAAAGGAGTGCTCTGCTGCTCACCACCACCTCCTCCCTTCTCTGACAACTCCTTCTCGTCAGTATGCTTCGAAGCAGACTTCTCATTATCCTCATCATCCTTTCATTCTTTCTCTGTATGCTCTTTAGCAATGCAGTCTTCCTCCATACATTCCTTCTCAGCGACATCCTTAACAACCTCCTTTTTCATTTGTTCAGCCAAGTTGTGCGCAACGTTCTGAGCGGTGTCCTTTCACTTCTGCGTAGCAGAGCTTTCTACACATTTGCTAATTCCCACCTCCAACATTTTAGGTTCACACCACTTAGGTGGCCAATACCCTACAATTTCCTGCACTTCCATCTTAGACACTAAATAAGGCAACACATGCCAAGTTCCTTCCGGGTCTTTCCGCGTGTAGATTGAGATGTTGTGAAACTCAGCCTTGAACTCTGCATAGGATGCTAATTTCTTGAACATCATTGGTGACAACCTTTGCCACTGATTGATCACCATCAAAATGTCCATCTCCATTAGGGCCCAGAAAATATTTGTTTCCTTGATGCGTAATGCATCCTTCGTAGAACAAAGTGAGGGGAACCGTGCTACCTCAGGAAAATAATTCCTCTGCAAAGGAAATTGGATATCCTCCAACAACCTCCACACAACTAAAATAATAGACAATAGAAGCCAAGCACAATGAAATGAATTGCTTTCTTTTTGGGCTTCTCTACAGTTCGCAAGGAACTCATGGTAGAGATACTTGGACCAATTATATTGCACGCCCTTCGTGCATTGTGCATCAAGTGACACTACCAGCGCTGGAACTTTTTCCATGCAACACTTCCTCATAATCTTGCTTGGGAGGGTCTAGGCAACGAACTGGACTACTTGGCCTTGAATTGACATGATAGAGTATCCTCACGACTTTTTCACAAGACCATATTCCTTATTCATTTTATCAACTAGTTCCTTTTCCCTGGTCTTCCCTGCAAACTCCTTGGTAGGGTTCGCTCCTTTGTAAGGCAACTTTGTTATCCTATGGATCAACATGTTGGTTATTGGAATAAGATGTGCCAGCCACATGATCCCATCATTCACCAACGCGAGGAGTTAGCACACACAAATCGTATTGATAGGTTAGTGATGATAATGCGGTACTAAAATCATGCTCAACAACCTCGACTGCTCAACGTCACGGACCCACTTCATGGGTTCTAACTGTGTAACTCCTATTTCATCATAGTATATATTCATCATATACTTATTGGTCACCAGATGTAGAAATTTTCCATGATTCGTGAGGTCCCAGCCCTCCATTTTCAATAGTGAGATGCGCACGAGCTTAGGTCCTTCAAATGTGACCTACTCCGGTAGCAGGTGATTGGATACCCCAAATTTTCCCAAATCATGATCCTTGGTCATTTTAGTTTTTCCCTTCCGTGGAGGGATGCACTCAGGCAACATAGAGATAGGCTCGAATCCCTTGACATCGACTTATTCAACACCTTGGTACTCTTCTTCGAAATCCACGACTTTTTCTAGTTTCTTATCCTTTTTCTCCTTTGGCCACGCCTCTGTAGACTTCCTTGGTGCCATTCACACTGAGACCGTCTTATTCTATTTTTCTTTCACGGTGGGATAATTTTCCTTTGTCACAGTTTGTTTCGGCCTAGGTGACCTTGGCTTCATGTGCACAACAGTCGTAGCCTCCACACTAGATACTTCAGGACTTGGTGCGTCAGACACAGCTACTTTGGAACTGATGGCTTCGACAAGGTTGGAAGCGGTCATCTTCTCAGTGAATTACTCTCGGGCTGTTGTAGAATAGTTTGCAAATGAGGGGCACGTCACAAATTCTTCCCAGAATTCTTGATTCATACGCTTCAGGTAACAAAATGCTCCAACAATTCTTAGAATGAAAAGTGTTCTCTATTGGACCAACATGAGTAATTTATAGGGGAATTTGAATTCAAATCCGACAGTTCCCCCCACATTTGGATGATAAATGTTGCTTTGGCAGCAGATATTCAAATATTTTCGCCTTAATTTCTACCTCCTCGCTCCTCTTAACCGCTTTTTAGCCATCAAATCATGAATAGTAACTCCAATAGTCATTTTCCTGTTGGGTTGCGCAACACCCTCCTCCATGGTGCAACTTCAACTAGTGCACCCTCATCAATTGTCGTGTAGCCTGGTCAGTGCCTCATCCTCTAAATTAGGCAGTGTAGTTTATAGTTCCACACTCCCTTCCACATACCTGGAGCACTAAGACTGTTATCCTGCGATATAGTCATTCTGTAGGATCCCTGTATACAGATTTAGCTTGCTCCCATTCACTATTCCTGGGAATGGCTCCCCATTCAACTTTGTGAGCTGAACTACGCCACCGTCTGTAATTTCATTGAAAATATAGGGTCCTAACCAATGCATCTATAATTTACACGGAAATTTGGTGAACTTGCTATCATATAACAACACAAGATCATTTATCTTGAAAGTGCGAAGCTTGATTTGGCGATCATGCCATGATTTTTCGCGTTCATTCTGTACTTCTTGGTTGAATCCTACCAAAAATCATTCTTCCTCTAACTCCATTAGCTGCACGAGCCATTCCTCCGAGGCCTTGTGATCCACCATATATGTCAAAGCTGCTATGCATAGACTAGGTACAATGTACTCCATAGGCATCATTGATTCAACCCCATAGACTAATCGAAACGATGTTTGTCTTGTCAACCTCTTACAAGTTGTCTGATAGGCCCATAGTACTATTGGTACATGCACATCTTGGTCATTCTATTGAGCATTACATACCTTTTTCAACACATTTTCCAAAATTTTGTTAAAAGCTTTGACAATCCCATTTTCCTGCGGGTGATATGGTGTACTCTTCTGATGGTAGACTTGGAATTCATATGTCATCACGCTAATTGTTTCATTTAGAAAGTATGTTCCCCTATCACTTATCAAAACTTTTGGGCATCCAAACCTTATTAAGACATGCTTAAACAAAAATTTTGTTGTCATAGCCCCTGTACAATCCTTTACTAGTTGTTCTTCTGCCCATCTAGTTAGACACTTCATCGCAGTGATAATGTAGCATGCGTCAATTTTATTTCCAGGTGGCTGAATTGGTCTAATAAAATTGATTGCCCACTTCTCAAATTCCTGTAAAGAGACCCGAGGATGTAGCGATAGTTTGTCCCTTCGTGATGGTCTTCCAGTCCTTTGACATGCATCACACATCTTACAATATGCTTTGGAGTCCTTGTGCAATGTGGGCCACCATGATCTTGCACACAAAATATTCTGTGCGATTTATTTTCCTGCATAATGGCACCCCAAAGCTTCCCCATAAGCTTCAGCGAGAATACTATCACGTTCAAATTTCGACACATATCTCCGCAATATTTCATTCACCCCCATTTTGTACAAATGTCCCATAATGACTGAAAACTCTGCTGCACGAACTACCAATTATTTCTTCTATTGATTTGTATATCCTTTAGGCACCATCCCTGTAGTTAAGAATTCAATAGTGTCAGCAAAGTGGTCATAAGCTACGCGTACCATAAATTGCTGCACATATGGAAACCCTTCCTCCAAATTACATGGTTCTTCACCTGCTTCAATCCTTGACAGATGGTCAGGTCCAACATTGAATCTCCCCGGTTTCACAATCACTTCAAAATCGTACTCCTGAAATAATAACAACCACCTACAAATCTTCCTCCCCTACACAGGCTTGTCGATTAGGTATTTTAAACTAGAATTATCTATATATGTCTTGAAATGCCCCCCTAATAGATAGTGCCTAAATTTTTGTAGTGCGTAGACCATGGCCAACCCCTTGCGCTCTTTTGTTGAATAATTTTTCTTAGCCTTTGATAACTTCCCACTTGTGAAGGCTATAGGATGGTCCAGTTCGCCTTCGCCTACCTGTGTTAGTACTGCACCCAACACAATGTAAGAAGCATCCACATGTACATGAAACTCCTTTTTTGAGTCGGGAAATACCAGGATTGGCGCAGTAACCATATTTTCCTTTAACACATCCAAGTTGTGCTAACATTCTTCATCCCAACAGAATGCTACATCATTCTTTAGCAGTTTTTCCATGGGCACAATAATTTGAGCATAAGCTTTAATGAATTTTCTATAGTATCCCGTGTGTCCTGGAATCGTGCACAACTGCTTGACATTCCTAGGGGCCTCCAAGTTTACAATCACCGTGATCTTTGTAGTGTCCACCATCAATCCTTTCTTGCACACAGCATGACCGAGCAAGATCCCAAAAGGAACATAAAATATACATTTTTTCAAATTTAACGCTATTTAGTATCGTCAACATGTATCCAACATAAGGTGCAGACTTGCTACACGATGCTTCATCAAGCCAAACAATGTCTAGTCATTGAAGTATGCTTCTAGAAACTACCATCGATCTCACCCAATTGGACTCCTCAACAGGTTCTATAATGCCTACCTCTAGCATTTTATCCAGCTCCTAGTGAACCTTCTCCTTATACTTAGGATTAAGTCGATAAGGCCTTTGTTTGACAGGTTTCACGTCCAGCTTCATTGTGATTCTCATGACACCCAAATCACCAAGTATTCCATTTAAATTTGAAAACTTAGTGGGGAAGAGATCCTGGTATTCACGAACTAATTCAACAACTTTGTCTACTGTAGCGTCATCCCAACAGTCTCCAATCTTTGCGAACTTTGGTTCTTCTTCATTGCCAATGTTTACTTGTCTTGTTTTCATAGGTGCAGAGATGTATGGGTTTTCTACTTATGGTCCTTCTACTCCATGATACCCTTTTGTCTCGGGAATATTGATATTCCTCGGGTCTTCTTCCTCCTCTTTAGTGGTCACACTATAGCATTCCAATGTGTGGCGCAGCTAGGTGCTCCATTTCGGTTGGGTCCATTCTGTCAATGTCCTGAGGATAACCACTTTAATTTCTTGAAGCACATCATCGATGCTTGCAAACCCATCCTTGAAGCTGAAAGTCAATAAAAGCCCTTCCTTCAATACAACCCATTCAGCAGTGCCGTGGTAAAGCTCTATTTTGAGGTTCCAGTTCATGGGGATTGTATCCAAGGTATGAAAAAATATATGTACCCACTCTAGTAGCAGATTTGTCCCCCACGCCTTAGTCCACTTCACTAGGTGATCGCATGGATCATCCCTCCCATTATACTTCTCAGCCATTCTTGTATTAGCATGCCCAAATTAGAACTTCATCATTTGCCTGTAATCTCACCATCTAGCAAAACTATCCTTATGCGTACCCCACCATCATGCAGGCATAACACGTAGCGCCAAATCCAATGCTTGAAAATGGTGGTCTACAGGGACTTCATGCTCAAATTAATATAAAAACATATCTACGTTAGTCAAACCATCATAATAAGGTAGCTTTCTTACCTCTGATGAAACACAACGTAGTGACTTTTTTGTCTTATTAAATCTCAATGTAGATACTTCATGTAAGTGGTTTTGCCAAAGCTCTAATTCCTTGTCTGAGTTAGAAGTGTAGGAACTCTCCCGATCCCATGCGATCCATCCATCTGCCATTGGATTGATCCAATCCTGATTTCGCGTTTTTATCTTGTAGATTTGATCCAGCTCATCGTCACTTTCTACATAATCGTAGACTGGTTTAGTATAGCACATCCCTTCCGTAGGATCCAGTGGCACTATAACCCTTAGTGACTTTCTTTCAAATGACATTGTCCTCTTCTTAAAATTAATGACCCCATGCATATCAATTTCCCAGTCGATTCCCAAGAGCATGGGGTGGGGATTACTGTCATCAACAATTTATATAACTTCAAAGTACGCTAGTGCACTTGCACCTTCAATATCAACCATTACGGCATATAATCGTTCCATGGGGATGATTTTCTAATGATTTTTCATTCAGAGCTAAATCAGAGATCACTATAGCACAGGTATCCCCATCCTTTCCCATGTCCGTTTCAACAGAACATTCGCAGATCGAAAATGACCTGGTCCATTTCATAGTCACCTATCTGCGTTGTTCATCTCATGTCCTGTTTGTGCCTTATGCTTACCAATTTTTCTAACTGTGAGTTGCTCCATAGAAGTTTTTTCCTTATTGGCCCACTTGTCTATTAAGTGCTACAATCCTTCCACAACCTTTCTATTACTTAGTAACTTCATGCAGGTCTCCAAAAATGTATTGAGTACGGAAGGGTCAACCTCTTGTGTCACACTAGTTTTTAGTGTCTTTTCATGGCTTCCTGAGGTGGAGGCCTCAACGAATCTCTTCTTTTCCTCCATAACTGTTTCCTTAGCACAATTAAGGTCAAAGGTGACTTATTTCTTAGGAGCTTTGCAGAACCATCCGTCTTATTCAGGCTTCTTACCTTTATTTGCGCTAGTCATCATACCACTTATTAGTACAATATTAATGCTCTGATCCTCCTCACGGGGCTCAACCGTCATCATTTGTAAATTCTACGTAGGCTGCTGAGGTTGTGTTTTCTTCTCTTTCATCTTAGATATTAGCACCAGACTTTCTTCTATGGCATGGTTGAATTGTCTACAATATTGACACAAAGAGTGTGTAGGATTTGGGCAATCTCTCGCAAAGTACTTCGACTGTCTGTAGTTATAGCAGATAATCTAACCATGGCCTCTACTAGGTCCTCCTCCTCATCCTCGACCTTGAAAACACCCACGCGCTCCTCCTGTGCCTTGATTTGGAGGCCGAGTTTCTTCTTGCATATGATAAGTAGTGGTTATTTCCATCATCAGCTAATAACTTCGAAAATGGTGCTCATCATGGCCCACAAATTTAAAGAACTTACAGAACAACTGCTGGGGTGTTTGAACAAACTTCTAAAGTAAGTGGTAGTCATCTATCGCATATTTCCCAGTGAATTGACAAATTGCACACCATAGCACAACTCCTGTGCTTGGCCCGATTGGGGCTTCTGGCTTGAGGGGGGCTACCCCCCTATAAGATAATTTGTGTAAACCGGACAATGATCTTTATCGTGCCCATGGCCCTTGCACTTTAAGCATGAAACCTATGTGCGCACCTCTGGCTTAGTCTCCTTTTCTTTCTTTAAACTTGTAATTCTAGGTACAAGCTCGCTAACTACGAGTGAATCTTTGTACCCCTTGGTTGGTATCCTAAATAGGTGATGTGTACAACCTCATCGTGATCTCCAAGGCTTCTGTCTGTGTTTCTATTTTCTGCTATGACAAAGTGATTCCTAAGTGTGGCAAAAGCGATGTGATAAACCATTCATGATGCTGGGTATCTAATATTTTCATGTTAGCCTATCTGATCTGGCACTTCAACCTATGATCAAAGTCCCAAGGTGTCTCCTTGACTCTCATTAGGATCTCATTAAATTAAATTACTGACTGCGCCTTCTTTATATTATCATCAGTTATTTGTTGTGTTGTCCATACAATGTTCACAATAAACCAAAACTACTCTGGATCTTCACTTCCTGTGCCCTTGAAGATCTACATCTTCATTGTGTTCACCATGATGAATGATGGCTCTGGAGGCGGAGGTGTAGGTGAAGGTGTATGCGGTGGAGGTGGAGGTGGGGGTGGAGTGGATGGATGAGATATCCTTGGAATATCCTGAGTTATTAACTGAATAGTGCTTCACGGTGTATTCAGCACTGCCCTTTCGTCATCACTTGAAGGAGGTCCAATCAATGGGCTATACTCTCGACTTGATTCTTCATGATTTCTAAAGACTCTTCCACTTCGTGTAGCTCCGAATATTAAGGTAATGGAATTATCTTCTTTTCACACAACAACGTCTTAATCCAAGTATTCAATGACTTGAATTACTTACCTTGCGGTTCGTTGAAGAATTTCTGCTCCGCTTTGCTATAGCTAACTCATGTGTCTACTGCAAATTCAGTAACAAATCCTCCCAAAATTCAATCAAGCCAATGATCGACAACCCATGTGATCTTGTTATTGAATGTCTCTAGCCTTTGCACCAATTCTTGCATCCACTATAGGACTGCCAAGCTTCCACTCATATAATTCAATTGGAAAAGTTCTAAATAAATTTCATGTACCTCTGTATACAGATATCTATTCAACCAATCCCCCTTCGATAGGTGCAAATTCCTGTTTTCTTGGGTCGCGAACTTGTGAATCTTTCGATCTAACCACTTTTCAATATCTTTCTTAGTTAGATTCTAATGATGTGACATCACACATCTATCTAAGCATATCCCAATCCCGACAATGAAACCATTTGTTGGCTTAGGGGGTCATGACCCAGATTCAGAGTTAGTCGTGCCAACCAACAAAACCCAACATTGCTGGCCCTTTTGGCAACAACTCGCGTAGCGCAGGCTGCAGTCTCACCCGAAGGAGTATTGAGGGATGCAAGAACCAATTTTTTGTATCTAGAGAACAGTGTGATGTATTTCAACACCTTAGATATGCTTCTGCCAGATCGATAGAATTCTAGGGCTCTTCACCACAACTAAGTTAAAGTTGCCTCTAGACCTCCGCGAAGGTCCACGATTAGTCCTTGTGGACCTTGAATAGTTTATTTACCTATTTTCATGCATCAAAAAGCAACCCTAGATCGGAGTTCGCGTAGATCTACTTAATTCGTCAGAAAACATAAGAGAAATAGCCTCTAACTTTGTAGAAGTGGTTAACCATTCATTTCATATATTATGAAGATAGACTCCATGAATTTGTGTGGCATTCATTCAATATTTTAGAAAACATATCATTAATCAACAACATATAACATAAACAGATTCAATGGAAATAGTAATTCTTCAAAAAGTTGTCTTTATTGATCTTCAATTCACCGATTATAGAATATTCTTACCTTGCGCACATAGCTGCAGGGGTCTGTGCACTCAGCTACAGACTCTACCCATTCCTCTTGCGCACTCAGCTGCAGGAGCCTTCCCTTCTCTACCTAAGTGCAGGAAGCAGAGCCTTCCTGCCTTAGCTCTTGCTCAAGACAACAAATCTCTTCAATATACCCGATTCTCTATCCAAATTTATCTCTAAGAATCACTTAGACTCAACTACTTATAGCTTTCCTAATAAAATACCATGGCCCCCGGGTCATGGATGAGTCTTCAAAGTCGACAAAAAAAAAGGGGCTAAGGCCCCTTTGACTCTATCTATCTGCGTGCTCCGCATCGACATTTTGTGGAGAATTTAAATATTTTACAAAATTATTTACAAAAGATAATTAAGTTAACTCAATTCTACACCTAGGGACCCCATCACAACAATTGACTACATGTAGTTGAACAAGGTGATGATCAAGAACATGTAAACTTTGTCGCGGACTAACAAATTGTTTGATCAGTTGAAGGGAGCAATAGTCTTTTCGAAGATTTATTGAGATCTGGATATCATCAGGTACACATCAAAGAAGAGGACATATACAAGACAACATTCCATATGAGGTATGGGCATTATAAGTTTGTGGTGGTTCCTTTTGGTCTTACTAACGCTCCGACTACTTTCATGTGTTTCATGAATAGTGTGTTGCATCCTTATCTGGACAATTTTTTTATAGTGTTAATTGATGATATATTGATATATTCTAAGAATGAGGAAGCGTATGGAGAACACCTGGCAGCGGTGTTAAGATTTCTAAGAGAGCATCAGTTGTATGCCAAGCTTAGAAAGTGCAGTTTCTTTCAAACATAAGTTCATTACATGGGGGGGGATGTTGTTTCCATGGAAGGTATAGCAGTGGACTCATAAAAGATCAGAGCTATCATGGAGTGGGTCGCTTCTAGGAATGTTGATGAGGTTATATCATTCATGGGACTCACAGGTTATTATAGGTGGTTCATCAAGAGCTTCTCATAGATTCCCTATCCTATTACATATTTGTAGTGAAAAAGGGAAGAATTTTGAACGGAATGAGGAGTGTGCATCTAGTTTTGAGTAGTTGAAGCAGTTTCTTAAATGCTCTAGTTTTAAAGATTACAGATCCTGACAAAGTGCTCGTGGTATGTATAGATGCTTGCAAGAGAGGACTTGGAAGAGTCATGATGCAAGCAGGAAATGTGGTATGTTATGAGTCGAGGAATTTGAATGAGCACGAGTAGAACTATGTGACACATAGTATTGAGCTAGCAGCTATCATTCATGTCTCCAAGATGTCGAGACATTATCTTCTTGGAATGAGGTTTAATCTAATGAGTGATCATGGTGGACCGAGGTACTTGTTTGACCAACCCAATCTGAATGATAGGCAAGCTAGATGGTTGACTACCCTCAATGAGTTTGATTTCAAGATCAAGTACATTAATGGAAAAGAGAACATGGTTTCATGTTATCTCAGTAGGAGAGCGTAGGTGAATCACATTGCAACAGTGAGTTCTTATGGGACATATTTTCAATAGCATTTCTTGTAGGCAAGACAACATGATGATAGGTACCAATAGTTGAGGCACATGTTACAACAATAGGGTGAAGGTAATAGGTATGAGAAGTATCATCTCACAACAATTGGCTTGGTTACATTTAAGAATAGGATTTATATACTATATGATAGTGATCTCAAGAATCTTATCTTGATGGAGTTTAATTTCAAGTTGTATTAAGGACACCGGTGATATCATAAGACATTAACAATAGTTAAGAAAGTATATCATTGGTTGAACTTGAAGAAAGAGGTGGTTGAGTTTATTGTGATATTTTTGGACTGTCAGCAGGTAAAAGCATATTATAAGCATCCAGGTGGTTTATTACAACTGATTCTGATTCCAAAGTGGATATGGGAGGTCACTTCCATGGACTTCATTACAGGTTTTCCAAGGACATCGAAGCAACATGATTCCATCATGGTTGTGGTTGATAGGTTAAGTAAGATAGCTCACTTCATTGCAGTTAAGTCTATTAATTCAGCCAATGAGGTAGCTCATATTTCATTAAGGGGATAATAAGGTTGCATGGTGTTCATAAGAAAAATATATTAGATAAAGATGCCAAGTTCACTTCCAAGTTTTGGAAAGAGTTGCTCACAAGTTTTAGGACTAAGTTGGATTTCAGTACAACTTATCATCCACAAATATATGGACAAATAGAGATGTTTCATAAGATTCTTGAGGATATGTTGAAGATGTATGTCATGCATCAAAAATGAAGGTGAGAGGAGTATCTTCCACTGGTTGTGTTTTCATATAATAATGGGTATCAGGAATACTTGAAGATGAGTCTTTTTGAGGTTATTTATGGGTGAAGTTGTAATACTCCCATCAGCTAGAGTGATCCAGTAAACTGGGTATTGATTGGACCAGATATATTGGCAAAGATGGAACACAAAATGCAAGTTATTAAGAGGAATTTGAAGGCAGCAAAAGACATGAAGAAGGGTTATGCAGACCAACACGGTGCATTTAAGGAGTTTCATGTTGGGGAGCATGTGTAATTGCACATTAATCCCAAGAGGAGCTCCTTAAGGATTGGATCATGTGCCAAGATAGCACCTCAGTATTGCAGGACTTTTGAGATCCCTTAGAGGATTGGATCAATGGCCTACTGACTTGTGCTGCCTCCAATAGTGAATGTCCATAATGTTTTTCATGTTTCATTGCTTAAGATATATTTGTAAGATTTTGATGATGTGATTTACTAGTCTATATTGTAGGTTGAAATAGAGGGATAATTACAGCCAGAACAACAATGAATATTGCAGGGAAAACAACTCATGCTCCGAAATTGAGCAATAGAGCTATTTGATGTGCAATGCAAGCACTTTGGGACTGATAAATCTACATGGGGGATTGCCGATCAGATGCAAGATTTGTATCTTTCATTATTTTTTGGTTCAAGCAAATGATTTTTGATATATGTATGTATAAATGTGTATGGTTTAGATACTATGATAAGTTGTGTTATAAAGCTCCAATAAGTGGTATGATTGTCATATTTGTCATGTTAGTTATGGTTCCATTAGTTGTCATTGTAAATATTGTATCGAGCTATGTTATAAATCCCCATAGGCAACATGTTTTGTTTCAACGGTTTGTTGGTCATAGGTGTCATTGAACATCGAAGACAATGTTCCCCTGGGGGGGGGGGAGGTTTGTAATAACCCCAGGTTAAAGTTCATGTAATAAAAGTTAATAAAGGAAAAATAAGGCCAAGGTCATGGGACATGTATTCCAAGTTGAATGTTGGGCAAAGCATTATAGTGGGCATCACTTTCAGTTTATTAATGGCTATGGAAATTGGCAAAGGAAAAGATGAATTAAATAGAATTTATTTATGAGAAATAAAGAAAAATAGGAGGAAAAGAAGGTGAAGAGACACAAATTTGCATGAGAGGGAAATTATAAGGAACATTAAGGAAAATGAAGAAAAAAGAGACATCAATAATAAAAAGGCTTCATAGAATCAGTTCATAGCTTTTGCTGGTTTGGCTTTTGTCAATTTAGTTTTGGAATTAGTTTGTGAGGTAAAGAGAGAGCACCAAGAAGAGAAAGCAAGAAAAGGAAGGAAAAAGAAAAGAAAAGGACAAGTAAGGAAAGTAAGGATAAGTTTGGATCAATAAATTAGACAAGAAGATTTTGCACGTAACAGGTTGCATGTGTGATTTCCCAGCTAAGGTGTGAATGCATGGTACATGAGTTTGTGTGTTCGGTTCATTTGTTTTAATTAGCATGGGTTTTTCATGGCTGGAAATTGGTTTTAGTCTTGCCTTTCCATTTCCTGGATAACCATGGTTGGATGAGATTCATTTCTTGGTTGAGCTTTGGATCGCTGGAAGTTTTTGAACCAGGTGAGGTGGTCTGAGGAAAATTCTCAAGGGTTGAGGGTGGAGATCATTTTCTCCAGGAAGCCCTCGAATGGTGGGTGGAGACAAAAAAATTCCTTAAGGTATGGTGAATAAATTCTGAGGCATCCAAGTTTTTTTTGGTTTTGTGATCTCTTGACCAGTTTTGGCGAGATCATGATAGTTCAAGGGTGAAGGTGATTTAACCTCCGGATTCCATTATTTTTTATGTCTTGGATTATCCCATGAGATCCCACATTCATGCTTGGAATATGGCATGGGGGTGATTGGTTGAAATAAATACTTGGTTCAACTCAATATATGGTCAGGTGGTCTCACTTGGTTGGCTTTTGCATATGTTAATAAGAGTTATTTTTCTATTGTAATCTATGAGAATTTGTACCTGTTATTATGTTGCCTTGATGGAAATTCTTTCATGGTTAATATTCTGGTTATATGTTGGTTATAAGCTTGATTTTAAGATGTAATATAGCTATGGCACTGTTGATGCCTTGAAAATCGTTGCAACAACATTGGGGGATAAACACCCGGTCCGGACCTTAGTACAACTCCTTTTCCGTTTGGGATGGTGGCTCCGAATGCAGATAACGGGACCAGTTTCCCGTTAATGAATAAAAGGGATGGATGGGTGATGAATAGTTTGCTTTTGGTGATAGTCGACTAGCTTATTCTATTGGAAAAAGTAGGGAAAGTAATACTAATCCCGGGAACAATTTATTCATTCGGAATGCAGCGTTAAATAATCCCTATCTATCTAACAAGCATATAGATGACTCTGTAACATAAACATGAGATATTCAATCATTCAGAGATTACTTCATATGAATAGTCAAAATGAAGCGATTAATACAAATTACTGCATTCATTGTTTATATCATCGATACCTATATACGATTGAAAGAGAAGCATGCTATAGACAACCAATAGTGGAATGCATAAAGGATGCTGCGAAAAGCACACATATATAAGCGATAATAGCAAGAGCGATTTAAACAACAATTCATATAACAGGAATGAGTACAGACGCAGATAATAGTACCATGTGAGCTGCTGATCAATCCCAAATATCAATCGCTATTCAAAATTCCTCCTTCAACACAAAAATGCTTTTAAACAAAGACAGTAGTGCACATTTGTATAAAAACCTTCCTCATTAAAATCAGAATAATTGGTCCAGTTTCATAAAAGAATATCCCTGAAGTACAATAGTGCAACTTCAGGGTTTAAGTCATATACAA